>CAUYQV010089515.1:0-22298 GCA_963574575.1 Galagoides demidoff
CATATACCACACTTTATTAATCCATTCATGGGTCACTGGACACTTGGGCTTCTTCCATTACTTGGCTATTATGAATTGAGCTGCAATGAACAATCTGGTGCAAATATCTTTGTTATAAAGTGATTTTTGGTCTTTTGGACATACACCTAATAGAGGAATTGCAGGAACAAATGGCAGTTCTACTTTTAGCTCCCCGAGTATTCTCCATACTTCTTTCCAAAAGGAGCATATTAGCTTGCACTCCCACCAGCAGTGCAGAAGTGTTCCCTTTTTTCCACATCCATGCCAACATCTGTAGTTTTGGGATTTTTGTTATTTGAGCCACTCTTATGGAATTTAGATGATATCTCAAAGTGGTTTTGATTTTCATTTCTCTGATGATCAAAGATGATGAGCATTTTTTCATGTGTCTGTAGGCCATGCACTTGTCTTCTTCAGAGAAGCTTCTGTTCAAGTCCCTTGCCCACAATGAAATGGGATTACTTATTCTTTTCTTATTAATAAGTTTGAGTTCTCTCTGGATTCTGGTTATCAAACCTTTCTCAGAAGCATAACCAGAAAATATCCTCTCCCATTCTGAGGGCTGTCTGCTTGCTTTACATACTGTGTTCTTGGCTATGCAGAGGCTTTTTATTTGATCGAATCCCAGTAATGTATTTTTGGTGTTGTTTCAATTGCTTGGAGGGGTCCTCCTCATAAAATATTCTTCCAGGCCAATTTCTTCAAGTGTTTCTCCTACACTCTCTCCAAGAATCTTTATAGTTTCATGTCTTAAATTTAAATCTTTTATCCAGTGAGAGTCAATTTTTGTTAATGGTGAAAGGTGTGGGTCCAGTTTCAGTCTTCTACAAGTCGCCAGCCAATTCTCCCAGCACCATTTGTTAAATAGAGGATCTTTCCCCCAATTTATATTTTTGATGGGATTATCAAAGATCAAATGATGATAAGTGTCTGGGTTCATCTCTTGGTTCTCAATTCTGTTCCATACATCTACTTCTATTTTTGTGCCAATACCATACTGTTTTAGTCACTATAGATTTATAGTATAGTTTGAAGTCTGGTAGCGTGATTCCTCCTGATTTATTTTCATTTCTAAGTAATGTCTTGGCTGTTCAAGGTTTTTTCTGGTTCCATATAAAATGAGGTACTGTTTTTTCCAGATTTTAAAAGTATGATGGTGGTGCTTTGATAGGGATTGCATTAAATTTGTAAATTGCTTTGAATAATATGGACATTTTAACAATGTTGATTCTTCCATACCATGAGCATGGTATGTTTTTCCATTTGTTAACATCTTTGGTTATTTCTTTTCTCAGAGTTTCATAATTCTCTTTATAGAGATCTTTCATGTCCTTTGTTAGGTAAATTCCCAAATATTTCATCTTCTTTGGCACTACTGTAAATGGAATAGAGTCCTTGACTATTTTTTCAGCTTGACTATTATTAGTTTATATAAAGGCTACTGATTTGTGAGTATTGATTTTGTATCCTGAGACACTACTGTATAATTTGATCACTTCTAAGAGTTTTGTGGTTGAATCCCTGGGGTTTTCCAGGTATAAAATCATATCATTTGTGAAGAATGAAAGTTTGATCTCCTCTGACCCTATGTGGATACTCTTGCTCACTTTCTCTTGCCTGGTTGCAATGGCTGAGACTTCCATTACAATGTTAAAAAGCAGTGAAGACAATGGGCAACCTTGCCTGGTTCCTGATCCGAGTGGAAATGTTTTCAATTTTACTCCATTCAATATGATATTGGCTATGTGTTTGCTGTAGATAGCCTCTATCAATTTAAGAAAAGTCCCTTCTATACCTATTTTCTTAGGTTCTGATCACGAAAGGATGTTGGATATTGTCAAAAGCTTTTTCTGCATCAATTGAGAGAATCATATGGTCTTTGTTTTTTAGTTTGTTTATGTGATGTATTATATTTGTAGATTTACATATATTGACCCAACCTTGAGACCCGGGATAAAACCCACTTGGTCATGGTGTATAATTTGTTTTATGTGTTGCTGAATTCTGTTTGCTAGGATCTTATTGGATATTTTTGCATTTATGTTCATTAAAGATATTGGTCTATAGTTTTCTTTTCTTGTTGAGTCATTTCCTGGTTTGGGGATCAGGGTGATAATTGCTTCATAGAATGTGTTGGGATGTATTCCTTTTTTTTTAACCTTTTGGAAAAGGTTAAGTAATATAGGTGCTAGTTCCTCTTAAAAAGTTTGGTAGAATTCTGGTGTGAATCTGTCTGGTCCAAGACTCCTCTTTTTTTGGAGATTTCATATAGTCGATTCTATTTCAGTACTTGATATAGGTAATTTCCTTCTTAATCTCATCTCTGACCCACCTATCATTCAGCTTAAGGTTATTTAACTTCCATGTTTTTGTATGAGTCTGATAATTCCTGTTGTTACTGAGTTCAACTTTTATTCCATGATGGTCCAAGAAGATGCAAGGAATAATTTCTATTCTTTTAAATTTTTTGAGGTTAGATTTGTGACCTAAGATGTGATTAATTTTGGCGGATGTTCCATGGGCTGATGAGAAGAATATATATTCAGTTTTGTTAGGATGAAATGTTCTATAGCAATCTGTTAAATTCAATCATTGTATGGTGAAGTTTAAGTCCAAAATTTATTGCTTAGTTTCATATTGGAGGATGTACCCAACACTGCCAAAGGGATGTTAAAATCTCCAACTATTATGGTGCTGGAAGATATTAAATTGCTTATGTCTGCTAGGGTCTCCCTTATAAATTGAGGAGCATTCTGGTTGAGTGCAGAAATGTTAGTAATTGACATCTCATCATGTTGAATGTTTCCCTTAACAAATATGAAATGGCCATCCTGTCTTTCCTTACTTTTGTTGATTTAAAGCCTAGTGTATCTTTAAATAAAATTGCCACCCCTGCTTTTTTCTGATTTCCATTTGCCTGGATTACAGGTGCCCATCCCTTCATCCTGAATCTATATTTATCCTTTAAGGTAAGATGAGATTCTTGTATGCAGGATGTATCTGACCTAAGTTTTTGTATCCAGTCAGCCAACCTGTGCCTCTTAAGCAGACAGTTTAAGCTGTTCACATTAATTGAGAGTATTGATAAGCCTCATAGTATTTTGGGTGTAAAGTTTTCTGAAAATTTAGTGGACATTTTGAATCTTTTCACCAGGGTGGAAACTGGGTTTTGGTTAAGAATTTTAGAGTGAATTTACATTGGTGGTAGAGCATTGTGCTGGTTATTATGGAGGATGAGTCTGAGGATATCCTGAAGAGCTGGTTTGGTTATGGCAAATTTCTACCATGTGTATATGTCATTAAAGTGTTTTACTTCTCTGTCATAAATGAAGCTCAATTTAGCTGGATACAGGATTCTGGGCTGAAAGTTCTTTCGTTTTAGGAGATTGAAGTTCAATGACCATCCTCTTTTGGCTTGAAAAGTTTCAGCAGAGAGACCTGCAGTCATTCTAATATTCTTCTCCTTGTAGGTTATGATTTTTTCACATCTGGCTGCTTGCAGGATTTTCTCCTTCATATTAAATTTTGTGAAGTTAATTACAATGTGTCTAGAAGATGCTTTGTTTGGGTTGAATGGTGCTGGGGTTCTGAAACTGACTGCTATCTGAATTCCAGTGTCTCCTACCATGCTTGGAAAGTTCTCCTCAATTATCTCATGGAGTAGAGTATCTGTGCCTTTCGGACCATCCTCTTCTCCTTCAGGGATTCCTATGAGGCGAATATTACCTCTTTTGGAGTGGTCCCATAATTCTCTCAGGGAATGATCCATTTTTGCTCTCCACTTCTCTTCCTCTTTGAGCATTTGGGAGCATTCAAAAGCTTTGTCTTCAATGTCAGAGATCCTTTCTTCTGCCTGCTCCATTTTGTTACTGAGGGATTCTACTGTATTTCTCAGATCTTTGAGGGCTATAAGTTCTTGCCTCAATGTGTCACTAAAATTTTTCGTGATTTTGTCTTTGAATTCATTGAATTCCTTTTTTTTTTTTTTTTTTTTAGTTTAAGCCTAAATCTATCCCCCTGGGTAGAGTGCCATGGCATCATGGCTCATAGCAACCTCCAACTCCTAGGCTCAAGCAAGTCTCCTGCCTCCACCTCCCAAGCAGCTGGGACCACAGGCGCCCGCCACAACGCTCGGCCATCTTTTGGTTGCAGCCATCATTGTTGTTTGGTGGGCCTGGGCTGGGGATTCGAACTCACCACCTTAGGTGTACGTGGCTGGCACCTTAGCTGGTTGAGCCACAGGCGCCGAGCTGAATTCATTGAATTCTTGAGACAACTTTTGAATTGCTCCTTGAATTTCAAATTCCATCTTTACCTCCATTCTGTTAATCTTATTTGCAATCCAAATTCTGAATTCGATTTCTGACATCGCAACCATTTGTTTATGAATGTATATTCTATTGTGTCTCCTTTGTCATTCTTTGGGGGAATTGATCTACTCTGATTATTCATGTTGCCCAAGTTTTTCCACTGATTCTGCCCCATAATTATTTTTCACCTTTTGGCTAGGGAAGCTGACAAGATGAGGCCTCAGTCCCTCCAGAAAATCAATCTCTGGAGCCCCCTTCCTTTATGACATGACAGATGCTTCTGCCAGACTGTGTGATATGAGAGGGAGGAAGAAAATCTGAATGTCTTTATGTCCTGTGCTTGTCTTCCACTTCTATCACTCCACCATGCACTGTTACAAGTGAGTCTCACAATTCAGTCCACATTCAAGTGGAGGGAAATAAAACTTCACTACTTGAAAAAGGGCTATCAAGGAATTTTTGGACATATTTCAAAATCACCCCACCTTCAAATATTTTATAATCATTTCAGAAACATCTGTGATCAGTCAAGGTAAAACATTAATTCATTTAGCTCTAAGGCCACATCAAGTAAGGAATTTGCCATGTCTTCGATTTCCTACCTTAACTAATTCTTATTCTTTTTTGTCCAATTACACACATCAGGCAGCATTATACACTAAAATGAATGGAACTATAGACCAGTTAATGCAATTGGACCCCTTTAATTATCAAGAAAATGCCTATTTCCACAGAAAACAGCAAATTCACTTTCTCACTTTTTTCTGCTAAGGAGTAATTATTTGCTCACAAATGAATCACTCTTTTCTTTCCTTACAGTGAAATTATAATCAAAACTTTTTCTTTTTAACATTTCTACATATTTTGTTTGGCCTTACCTAAAAGAGTGTCACTGGAGTGAGTGTATTGTGTGCATGTGTGCGTGTACATGCATCTGTAAATACAGCCCAGGTCATTCTATACAGAACTAATATAGATTCTTTATTATGAGTAAAGGATTATTGTCACCATAACTGTGGCATACTGTATTGTTAATGGCCCCAGTAAGGCATGGATCAGTAAGATGATCTCTGTCCCTGTGTCTTCCTCTCCATATTGACTCTAGGATTATCTGTATGTGTTACTTTGTCTCATTAAGCATCAGCATATGTGATGCAAGCACAGGCTTAATAAATATTTGTGGATTGAGCAGCCGCATCTTGACATCCAGCCCCTGTGTAAGGAAGTCTGAAATAGCCATCGAAGAGGCCACGTGGAAAGGATAGAGGCACTTCTGCTAACAGCTCCAGCCAACTGCTGCTCATGTGAGTGAGGCCCTCTAGGACCAGTCAGACCCTGGCCTACCTACCAACTGACCATGAGCACATGAATGAGCCCAGTGGCTACTGCATAGGGTAGAAACAAGTTGTCTCAGCTAGCCCTGACTAACTTGCCTAGCCACAGAGTCGCAGAAAATAAAAGTTGTTTGGGTGTTGCTATAGCAATAGTTAACTAATATGAGTAGCCCTTCACAAATTTTAACTTTTTTTTTCAGTTGGGTTTGAACCTGCCACCTCTGGCATATAGGGCCAGTGCCCTACTCCTTTGAGTCATAGGTGACACCCCAAATTTTAACTTTTTAAGATTATGGAATGTCAGACACAACTTAGGATTATAGCATTGGAATAATAACATGTGATTTAACCACAAATATCCCCACAACCCAGCATATCCCCCAGTTCAAAGAGAACAATTTAAATTAGTGTTTTCAACCCTTTTTATCTCATGGCACACTTAAACCTACAGTGAAACTTCTGTGGCATACTTAAATTATGTTGATCAAAAAAAAGAGTAAAAAAAGGAATATACTTACTTTGCTTTGAACTTCTTTTGAAAATAATTTAATTAATGATCTTTAAAAATTGTTGCAGCATACCTAAGATCCTCTCATGGCACATCAGAGGAAAATCACTGCTCTAAATGCTGATTCCCAAGCAAAGAGGCTACCAGATCAGTACACACTGAAATCCAGACTGAAGTTTTTAGCTAAAGAGTATTAGTTGTTATTTGAGGAAAAATGTAGACAGGAAAAATATAGAGAAAAAGAAAGAATCAATCTCTTGGTTTTAGCTTTTCCAGGCTGTTACTCAATCTTCCAGAAGTTAAGAGATATTTGAGAGAAATCTCACAATAGTACATCAATTGTACTATTTTCCAACTGTCTCTATAATCTTTTGGGAGCCTGAAGGAGCTTGTCAAGTCTGCTGCCAAAAGCTGTGATTCCTGAGCTTTCCCCAGGAGATTGGCCGCTCAGGGTCAAATCAGAAACAATCTGTCTTTTGCCTAGGTCTCTTACTATAGACCTACTCCTCATAACTTCTTAATTCTCTTGGATTATAAATGAACTTCATCATGTTAGTACATAAAAGGTACTCAATAAATGTTTGTTGGATAAAAGAAAAACAATTTTACTATAGCCTGATATTCTATTTCTACTACATATTTTCCCCTTTCTAGAATAGAACCTGACTTCCCATGTGAAAACCTAAAATTTCTCAGAGATAATTTTTTAAAAGTCAATAAATAGAGAAAAGCAAAACAACATAAGTCAGGTTAGTAAAATCTTTGACACCAACCACTATCCTCGTCCCTGGTTTAGACTTAGCTTATCTTGATTCCAGAAATAAATGCCAGTTTTTGGTACCAACTGATTCAAGAATTTTGCTGACTCCATGTGGGATATAAGCCACAAGAAGAGAAGCTTCCCTTTTGGTCCGAGGCTTAAGAATACATTACCTGTATTCTCTGAAACAAGTAGTTCTGGCATGACCAGATTCCCATTCTGTCCAAGTGACTCTCATGTAGCAGGTTTTAAAATGATTTTATGTGTGTAATTAAAGAATTATCTTGTCTCTAGTCCTACTAATTTCAGAAAACTATGCTTTATTTCAATGCTTAAAAGCAAGAAGCCACAGGATCCTGTCCATATTATGAAGGAAACAAAGTAGGCAATACAACATTTTATTTTAACTGGGGCTTTTGTCTTTAAACGTGTGCTTTCTACTCTAGCCTATTGGAAGGAGCTCCTTTTCCTAATATCTGTGGGTCCAAATAGCTTCAAGTCAAAGGAGGTTGAGAGTCTTATTTTGGTCATTTCCCCAGTCTTCCCAGCATTTGCCACCCCAATTCACTGAAAGGTCAGACTCACTGCCCCAAAGAAAGACAACTTTAGAAAAAAATGGTAGGTTAGATTGTGGCCAGTATCAACTAACATGGACTGGGCTAGACCTCAGACAGGCCTTAGAGGCTACACAGTGTCTAAATAGAGCTTGTCAAACATGGCTTATTTATGGAAACTGGCATATGTTTATTAATGCTTCCTGTCCACTCAATGGATGCATTTTCACAAAACTAAAATACTATGGTTTTATGTAGTCTAAGAGAATGAGCAAAAATCATGTAATTAAATTTAAAAACCTGTTGTAAGAACAAAGAGCCAACACTGATTTTCTGTCAGGCTTAAAGCATAAATATTTGCTAATGATTAAAGATAAAGTTTTGCAGTTGGAAGATTTTTAATCCAGATTTTTGGCCTGGCATTCAAAGATTAATAATATAGACCTATAGTATTTGGAACCAAGTTACACATGACTTGAAGTGTCTTTGTGAGAAATGATGTAGAGTCTCTCTTAAGACTAAAGTAATTAAGTTTTTTTTTTCCCCCAATATCCAGCTAGCTCTAAGACTCTCAGTATTACTATTGAGAAGACTTCAACTTCAACAGTATTATAATTGCAAAGGCTGTCTTAAGCTAAACATTGTTCATTTTATGCTAAAAAAAATTATGCCCCTGGAAGCATACACTCCCCCCAAAACAGAATAAACAGAAGATGCCAAAAAAGTATACACATTTTAAGAAAGGAACAAACTGTATTTAAATTGCAATACTCAATATATACTGATAATAAAAGAATGCAAATCACTTTGAGATCCTCTTGCAATTGCAGAAGTCAAATGTGACTTGATTATTACAAATTTAAAGCGGTGTTTTCCTTTCTTACAATGTGTATATATTTTTTGGCACCTTCTGTATATTTGAAGTTCAATTCAAATCAAACACATATTTTTTCCATCCGGATTCATTTCACTTAAGTTTTTGTTGCTTGGAGCAGTACTTATACACCTAAACAAACTCAGCGTAATTAGAATATCATTTAAATGTGCAATGAACATTTGGACGTAAGAGGATGTAAGATAAATGTGTTGCTAGTTGAATAAGTAATTATTTAAAATGTGCTATGAGCAGATTTGACCAAATGATATCCTATTAAATATAAATATTTTAATCATAAATAAATCACAATTCTAGCAGAAATAGTCTACTAAAAGACTTAAAAAACAGCAAAACGATTCATTTCTTTTCTTGCATCTTGTTGGAGAGTATATGTATATCTCTGTGTGTGTCTTCTTCCTTATGTGTTTGTGGTTTGTGGCAAAGAGAACATAAGATTTTGTGTAATAAGATGACACTGCTGCTTGTATAAATGTTTTCAGTTGATTAGAATTTTAAGATGTATCAAATGTACTCATTTGCAATGACTAGACATGCTTTATATTATATTTAGTACAACTTGTATTATTGAATTTTCTTTCTTTTCCTTGTTTCTTGGTCTCTCCCCATATTAAGCCTACTAGGAAAAAGAGACTTTCTTCTGTATTTAATGTGGGTACATTAAAACTTTGGGGATCCTAAGCTTGCTCTTAATATGCATGAATACTTCAAAAGTCTGAATAAGAATAATGTGGTTTTATAAAAATGTGATTCTTTACTACCTTTTTACTAGAATATAATTCATAGCCAGAGATAATGCATAATGCCAGATAATGGACTCCATCAGGTAAAGAGCATGCCACTAAGTCCTTGTACTACTATACAAATAATATTTTTCCAAGAAAACATATTTTAAATGAGCAAAAATATTCCAGTCATGCAGTTGTGTTGCCTTTTCTTTCCTAAGAGAAGAATGACATTGTTGTGCATGGTTTTTCTTTTGACGGGCTTCAGGGGTCATAAAACTTTAATTTGTATATAAAAAGAATATATACATGTGTATAAGATTAAAAAAGAAAAAGCATGCCTGAGAACTTGTGGTATGAAAAGACTGCAGAATGTAAGAAAAAAGAAAGAAAAAAAGAAGGAAAGAAAGAAAGCAAATGCAAATTTAAATAAAATAAATGCTAACTATTTCCAAGCACTAAGAAAATGCTCCAGATGGTTTTCTGAAACAAAGATACTATGTTCTGGTCGGCTTGCAGTACCATGGGACCATTTTGTGTGCTTTTTGCCTCCATCAGTTATCTTAAGTAATGCCCTTCCTATTTTACATTGATGTTTATATATTGATAATAATATTGCACTATCAAGTTCAGATTAACATCTCAAAGCCCTGAAAAAGTCTCCTTCAATGCCTTATTTTAGGCAAAGAGACAACTGGGCCCTTGGGTCCTTCCACATTTCATGCATAACTTCATCTCTGGAAATAATAAAGGGGAGGAGCTAGTGAATTCAAGTGTGGTATTGCAGGTTTCCCACAGTGGTGTCAGGTTCTGAGCTTTTGCCATCAAGTGTTAGAGATTGTTTAAAGGTATTTAGTTAGATATGTCCTTGTGCCTCAAATAGTTTTCTATTTCACTTGACTTAGCGAGCTATCACAGAGGAAGGAAGGCATTTTTTAATAGAGAACTCATTATTGTTATTATTATTATTATTATTATTATTATTATTATTATTTGAGGCAGAACCTCAAGCTGTCCCCCTGGGTAGAGTGCTGGGGCATCACAGCTCACAGCAATCTCCAACTCCTGGGCTCAAGCGAGTCTCCTGCCTCAGCCTCCCAAGTAGCTGGGACCACAGGCGCCCGCCACAACGCCTGGCTATTTTTTTTTGGTTGCAGCTGTCATTGTTGTTTGGTGGGCCCGGGCTGGATTTGAACCCGTCACCTTAGGTGTACGTGTCTGGCGCCTTAGCCACTTGAGCCACAGGAACTGAGCTGAGAACTCATTATTTTTAGGAGAAAGTTTCTTTTCTTGAAGTTCTTTCCATTTGGATCAAGCATCTAGATACTATTTTGAGATTCTTTACAGCAGTGTTTCCCAAATTGAAGAATATACCCTTGAAGAATATACATGTGTTGGGATATTGACTTAGCAAGCCTAGACCAGCAATTAAAATTAAAATTAAAACTTAAAATATAGCAGGGTAGACCTTTTCCTTGCTGCAGTAATGTATCTTGATTTGTATATTTACATCTTTTTCATCAGTAAACCTTGTTTCTTGCTTAAAAATTACATAGCAGGTTAACTCAACTACAACTGAATAGAAACTATCAGCCTTCATTGCAGTGTCTTTATTTCAATTGCATATATATGTTCATTTGTGCATATATTTATTGAATCACAATAAAAATGTACTTTTTACATGGAATTTTGGTGAAAAACACTTGTTTCTTGCCATGTAATTTCATTAACGTTATGCTTTTATGAACAGATCAATGATTCAACCTAGGAAAACTGCCTCCTTTGTAGACAGACACACACCTATGTGTCAAGAGAGCCAGCCATAAATATTAATTTCCTATAAGATAGTGGTCACACCAATGACTGCTATCAAAGATATTAGGAGGGGAAAGATGAAATATGCCATTATTCAGAATACACACCCCTCAGTCTTCTACAGGCTTGTTGATTACAATGTGAGCTATTTAGAGTCTCACAAAGAGAAATCGTCCTTCAGACAAAACATATGCTCTTCTTGCATGTGTCTAAAGAGTGACCGGGGTGACAGAAGGTTAAATGAGAAGTTTTCTACTTTCTCAAACAAAGTTTTCAACTGTTGAGAGTTCACTAGGTGACTATTTTCATTTTTAATTTCAAAATATGAAGGAGGTACAATTGTTTTTGTGACATGGACACACTGTTTAATGCTTAATAAAGAGCTTTTAGAATGCTAGAATAGTGTTCGTTGTTTCAAACAGGTAAATTTTTATTCCTCACCCTCCTCCCCACACCTTCTTGGTTTCCAATGTCTTTTATGTCTCATTGAGCCTGTGTGTGCTGTTCAGATCCCACTTATTAGTGAGAGCATGTGGTATTTGTTTTTCCATTCCTGAGATGCTCAACTTAGGATAATGGTCTCTAGTTCCATCTAAGTTGCTGCAAAAGACATTATTTCATTCCTTTCTATGGCTGAATAGTCTCTATGGTGTATGTATATATTTTCTTTATCCATTCATGAATTGATGAGCACTTGGGTAGATTCTACATCTTTGGAATTGTGCCACAAGAAATATTTGAGTGCAGATGGCTTTTGGGTAAAATGACTTCTTTTCCTTTGGGTAGTGGGAAAGCTGGACTGGATAGTAAGTATACATTTATTTTGTTGAGGAATCTCCACACTATTTCCATAGAGGTTGTACTAGTGCAGTCTCACTAAGAGTGTTGAGCATTCTTTTCTTTCTGCATCTATACCAGTGACTATTGTTTCTTGACTTTTTAATAGTCATTCTGGTAAGTGTAAGGTGGTATTCCATTGTTTAAATTTGAATTTCTCTGATAATTAGTGGCAGTGAGCATTTTCCCCCAATTATTTTTTTGCCATTTGTCTATCTTCTTTTGAAAAGCCTCTGTTCATTTCTTTTGACCACTTTTTGATGGGGTTGCTTATTTTTTTCATGATAATTTATTTGATTTCTTTGTAGATTATGGTTATTGGTCATTTGTCAATTAAACAGTTTGCAAATATTTTCTCTCATTCTGTAGAATTTGTGTTTACTCTGCTGATTATTTGTTTTGCTCTGCAGAAGCTTTTTAATTTAATTGAATCCCATCGATTTATTTTTGTTGTCTCAGTATTTGCCTTTGGAGTCTAAGTTATAAGTTCTTTGCATAGGCTGATGTCTTCCAGAGTTTTTCCTATATTTTGTTCTAGAATTTTTATGCTTTCATGCTTTATATCTAAGTTTTTTATCCACTTTGAATTAATTTTTGTATATGGTGACAGATTGGGTCCTATTTCATTTTTCTGCATGCGACTATCCAATATTCCCAGCACCATTTACTGAATAGTATTTCCCTTCCTCAATGTATAATGCTGTCTTCTTTGTTAGAGATCAGTTGGTTGTAGGTAGATGGTTTTATTTCTGGGTTCCCTATTTTTGGGTCTGCATTTCTACCTTTATGTCACTACCATGCTGTTTTGGTTACCTTGCAGTATAATTTGAGGTCAGGTAATAAATTGCTACATTAATTCTTTTTGCTTAAGATTGCTTTGGATATTTGGGCTTTTTTTTTTTTTTTGGTTCCAATATAAATGAAGTTTATTATTATTTTTTCTATATCTGTGAAATATGGTGTTGGTAGTTAGATGAAGATTATGTTGAATCTGTAAATGACCTTGGCAGTATGGAAATGTTAATGATGTCAATTCCACCAATCCATGAGTGTGGATATTTTTCCATTTGTTTGTGTCATGTAAAATTTATTCAGTATTTCTCACTGTAAATATCTTTCATCTTCTTGGTTAAGTGTATTCCTAGATATTTTATTTTCTTTGTAGCTATTACAAATGGTATTGAGTTTTTGATTTTATTCTCAGCTTGACAATTTTAGTATATAGAAGTGTTACTGATTTATGTATACTGATTTTTAACCAGAGACTTTACTGAAATTATTTATCAGTTCTAGCACTCTTTCAGTCAAATCTAGAGTTTTCTAGATCCAAGATGATTTCCTTAGCAAACAGGAATAGTTTACCCTCCTTTCCAATGTGGATGCCCTTTATTTCTTTCTCTTACCTGATTTCTCTGGATAGGAATTCTAGTACTATGTTGGATCTAAGTGGTGACAGTGGGCACCCTTGTCTTATTTCAGATCTTAGGGGGAATGCCTCAACTTTTCCCCATTCAGTATGATGTTGGCTGTGAGTTCATTTTCATGTCTTGTCCATTTTTAATTTGCAATCTTATGACCTGTTTTTATTCAAAGTAAGGTTTAGAAAAGTTCATAGAATTCTTTAAAGTTTGAGTATTCAAAAGAAAGGTTAGGAAATTTACCCTTCTGAAATAAATTCAAAATAAATTTTATTCCCGTATGGTCACCCTACTTTTTCCATTTCAAAATTTAGACAGTTTCTTGGAATTACTAAGCATTTTATGTACTGTCAGGGGGCATTAATGAGCCCCTTTTATCATGGTTGGGTCCTTTGCATAGCTGGAGACTTTAGCAAATTATTTATTGCTAGCATAAAACAAAATCCATTGTCACATGAAACTCAACTGTATATAAATCCTATTATCTAATAGACAAAGGATTATTAACGTGGGGCATAAATTCATTGGTGTATGCATTGGATACAAAGCAAAATCTTTTAATATAAATTTAAAGAGACATGGAGATGGCTTTAATTTTTCCATATTACTAATTACTTTATATTTTGTACATTCAAATAAGTAGTTTTTTTTTTTTTTGAGACAGAGCCTTAAGCTGTCCCCTGGGTAGAGTGCCATGGCATCACAGCTCACAGCAACCTCCAACTCCTGGGCTCAAGCTAGTCTCCTGCCTCCGCCTCCCAAGTAGCTGGGACCACAGGCATCTGCTACAATGCCTGGCTATTTTTTTGGTTGCAGCTGTCATTGTCGTTTGTCAGGCCCGAGCTGGATTTGAACCCGCCATCTTAGGTGTATGTGGCTGGTGCCTTAGCCACTTGAGCCATAGGTGCTGAGCCATAAGTAGTATATTTTAATATCTTAAATTTATTTCACATTTTTGGTAAGAGAATGAGTGCTATAATGTTGTTACTATACTTATTAATCCTACATTATAGAAACTTTGTTGATATGTTTTAAAACTACACATATACCTTCATTATTATTCCTATATCCTAAACTTTATCCTGGTGATTCCAATCTTCAGATTGCATAGACCTGCAGTAGACACAGATATAAATGCACTAACTACTAATAAGCGCACCATCCTGATTGGTTGAAACCCAGGCTGTGTTATTTGTCATATAATTTCAGTGTCTTTTCTTCCTCTATGTACACTTTCACTGTAGACTTTTTGGAAAGTAAGATGACTCATATAAGGCATATTTACAATACTTCTAACGAAGGCTATAGAGTCAATTTTAGAAACACTTCACCTTATCATATTTCCCAACAATTCTGTTCTTAAGATGGTTTGCAGGAAACACACAAAAAAGAGATGGTCTATTAAAAGATGTAAATAAAAGATGAATTTGATAACTTATGAGGGGCAAACTTTTTGTGTTAACATCCTGTTTCCATGCTTTCCTTACTTCATTTTTCTATCCCAATGTCACAAACTAGGATGCAGAATACCACCTCTAAAGGCAAGGAATAGTATTAAAGAGTGAAGTAATGATGTAATGAATCACTGATATGAACTCCTCTTTCTTAGAAAGAAGTTTTCTCACAGTGAGAAAGTTTCAGTTAGACAAAACCTAAAACTGCGAGAAAAGTTATAGACTCACTTTAAAATGATCTGTTTTCTGCTGGCTCCATTACTTTATATCAAAGAGTTAAATCTATTTTTTCTAGAGAAAAATTTGCCCCAGACCTGCCAGGCTCTAGACTAATATTCCAAGAAACTTGCTATATTTTACTGTATTTTGATGATCATCTTATACGGGAATGTGGAGGCTGGTAATATTCATCTACTCACACAAAATTCAATGCTGAAAACATTCTCATAATTTGGCAATGCTCTCAATTATGGTTTCTTGAAAAAATGTTTTCTATGTTTTTTTTTGTTGTTGTTCTTTGTTGAAAGTCAAAATTTCAGTGTAAAATTTGAAGTGATTGGTAAACTTAGAAATTCTCTAAAATGCACAGAGTCATCATCTAATGTGTTGAAAAAGAAATTGTTTTCCTTGTGAAATTACAAATTCAAAAGGCAATTGAGACAGAATGCAATTATTTGCATTTGAATGAACAAGGCAGTGGAGTTAGCAATGTCAATCTCATGGAAGGCCTAATGAAATCACTAATAATCACAGAAGGTCTGGCTCTTCCCTTTGTATTTCATTTGAAAGATACTCTACTGGCACTGATTACTGATGGAAATGAATGGGATTATTAGAAACTTAATTCACTTACTTCCTCAACAAATACATTTTCAAATATCTGGCATGATGACTAAAATATAAAATTTCATTAACCAGTTTTACTGATTAGTGGAAAGGTAGCAAATAATAAGGATGGTTTTTATCACTGTCTGTCCTTCCCAAGCACAAGGGCTGGGGATATGTTCTTTTCCTTACTATGACTGCCTCTGTAGATACCAAGAACACACCCTTGGCTATAGAAAAAGAAATTCTCATGAAGAGTTCAGAAGAGGCTCACCAGAGTTTCAATTATTGCTTCTTCTGTAGGCAAAGTATAGGCATCTGTGAATTAAGATCTACATATTGAGATATGAATACATACTATGGCTGGTCATATGGAAAACCTGAAGTGAGTGCTAGGATGGCGATGATCTTAGAGATGTTGGATCAGGCCTTCTCTGACTAACCAGTAAATGTTACAGAAAGATAGGAAAACCCTTAGATTGGACATCTTCTCTCCAGGCCCGGTGACCTCTAAATTTACACTTACCACCTTTCCCTCAGGGCCAGACCCCACAGACTCTAAATTTTGTTATTATTTCACCAGTCTATCATTGTGGCAAAATCATTAAGCCCTCTTTCCTTCAGGACTAGGCTTTGATTCTTTCTCCCCCCCCTCCGCCCAGATAAATATAACCATTAGGTTATGTTGTTTGCACTTGTTGGGTAGAGCCCAACTTGTAGTTGTGCCCCTCACCCAGTAAGTGTACCCTTACATTGTGCCTATTAGGTGAGAATATACCAAAAGGCTTTGATTCTTAAGAGTTCTGATTATCACCAGTAGTGTTCATCAATATCCAGTCATCCTGTATTTCTGGAGAATGCTCTCCTTTATTTCCCCTGTACTTAATAACCAATAAACCTATTGTTTTTAATCAATAGGATATGGTAGAAATGACAGTTTGCATGTAGGAGTGATAGGCATCTTGGTTTACTCCTTGCTTCTCCCTTGGGTTGCTTGCTCTGGGGGCAGTTAGCTGCCAATTAGCTTTAGCGAGCAGTATATGTGACAAGGAACTGGGGTTTCCTGCCAACGGCCATGTGAAACCAGACATCATGGAAGCAAATTCCCTCCTCCAGTTGTACCAACACCAGCAACTTCATGAAAGTCCCTATCCCAGAATCACACAGGTAAATTGGTCTGGGATCCTGACTTTCAGAAATTTTGTGAGATAACAAATGTTTGTTGTTTTAATTCGCTGATATTTGGGGGTAATTTGTTGCATTGCAAGGTCCCTAGTTCACTTTGTTTCAGACATTTTGAGATACTTCAGTGCTGTGATGACCTCCTTGTAAGCATACAGGTATAATGAAACCTGGTTCAAAATAAAGCCACATGATCTAAGCCCAGCTGTTAGTGGACTCAATGGGTCCATGGATCAATGTGGTTATTTCTCTACTACTTATGTGCTTAAAAGGATGGTTATATTTAGCAAGTGATAGAACTCTCTTATTGATTCCTTGACCTTTGGAATAATAGCCATTATAGCAGAATAGGCTATGTGAAAGCCCCTTAAATTGCATGCAGGAGAGTAAATCAGAAACCTCACAGGTACAATGGCAGACATCAGTGTCACATTAAAAAAACCAAAGAATTCTGATACTGCCCCTGCAAAAACCAGGCAGAGCATGGTAGATGGTACATTTCTGAATACTTAAAAAAATGGTAGCCCCAATTACAATTACTGTGCCAGATGTGATATCTTTACAAGAACAGAGAATACAGTCTCTGGCACATGGCGTGAGGCTGTTGATTTGACAAGAGTGCTTCTTTTCATTTTAATAAAGAGGATCAGAAGCAGTCCACAGTTACTTGGTATGAGCAAAATTATTCATGGCCTTGCACCAGAGATATGTTGTCAAATTGTGTAATGAGAGGGTCTTTCAAGAGCTCCAATAGGAGAACCACATTGTAGACTGTTAGCCTTGTGGAGTGAGGTCATGCTACCTATAGCAAGAAACGTTTTCTCCACTCAAAATCAGTCCCTGATGTACAGCACCGAAAATGACCATCATTTCTATTCCTAACAATGAAAAGGACATAAACTACTATAAAATCACAGTCTTTCAGAAAATACTCAGAGAGCTGACAATGTAAAGGAATCCAAATGAACCAAGTTCTAGAAAGGAATTATCCCTTTTTGATGCCTGCCGTCATCCTGGCATCATGATGAGAGAAGGAATTAGAATATGGAGAAAAAGCTGAACTTTTAACCAACTTTTAATGGCTATCTGTAGAGCACACTGAGAGATTAGGTTTCTGAGAATCCTAGTCACAGAGCAAGTCCACACATAGCCATAAATTTGACTTTCACTGTCCACAACAGTGTGGACAGTTTGGGTAGAGGGAAAGAAAGCTATGAAATACAACCCGAGGCCTAGAGCCCTCATGGAGCACAAGGCAGGGGGCTGCTGGAAGCAGAGAGCAGAGCAGGAGAGCTCAGAGATCACCCTGAGGTGAATTTGACCTTCACCAAGAGTGAGCCTATGGAAAACTGGGGCCTGGAAGGAAGAATAGAGAGTTAGGAAGCACAGAAAACTCCCCAGTGATCTCCAAGGCTGACAGTTGAACTACAGAAGGAGTCCAATTCTTTGGTATGTTCCTGTGCACTGGAAGACTTGCTCTTAGCATCACAGTAAGTGAATCCAGTGGGGAACTGGATCCAACTGAAGCTTTAACAAAACTAGAACAGATTATACAGCTATAGGTTACACTACTCAGTAGCTCAGAGAATGTTGTTTCCTACAGTAATTTTATCTGCATTAATCCATGCTGGTCCTTTTTACACACACTATTTGGAATTTTTTAAAAATTGCAAGCTACATAAAGAGACAGGCTAATGTAACCCAGATTAAAGTGAAGGAACTTAATTGAAGCAAACCCACTGATAGATAACACAGATATTGGAATTAGATGAAAAGATCTTTAAAAGAACTATGACAAATAAATAATTTAGCCTAGTGGTATGGTCATTTGAAGATATGGTGCCCAAACTCTTTGACACTCTTCATTGAAAGTTGATTTTTATTTTACATCCCCTTGAATATGGAAAGGGTTTTATCTGCTTCAGACAACAGAGCAAGGCAGAAGTGATGCTGTATAACTTTTGAGCTTACATTTAAAAAGATCACACAGCTTCTGTCTGGTCCTCTTGGAATTCTTCCTCTGGAGCAAACCGATGACTTGACTACCCTCAGACTACTATCCTGGAGAGGACACATGTGCATACCTGGGTCAATAGCCCCAACTGAACTTCCAGGTGACATCCATCATCAATTGTCTACTATGGATTAAAATATCTTGATATCCAGCTCAGGTAGGCCTTCAGATGACTATAATCCCAGCTGACATCCTACTGCAATTACACCAGAAGCCACAAAATCTGAACCTTCCTGAATCATCACAAGGTCATGAGCAAATTAGAATGGCTATTTTCAGTTGCTAGGTATGTGAGTACTTATTATGCAGCAAAAGTAACCAGAACACGTAGAGAAGAGACATGAACATATGAAGACATCAAGCAGAGAAATGGAAATTATAAGAAAGAATTGGGTAAAAATTCTAGAAGTGAAAACTGTAATATCAAAAATAAAAATTTGTTTAATAGGTTTGGTAACTGACTAGACATGATAAATGAGAGGATCAATTAACTAGAAGGTGGGTTAGTAGAAATTGTTGAAACAAAATAAAAAGAGTGTATATATTTCTAGATACCCGAGGTATTAGTTCTACGCCACTCTTCAGAGTTCCCCAGCAGAATTAAGTTTTAGAAACCCAGGGTGATAAGTTGCCTGATAAAGCATCCTTCTTTGTCTTATTCCCACATCTCCTACTAAATTACTTGCACTTGAATCTGTGCTTTAAGACTTGTCTTTGACGAAATTCAAGCCATGTAAGTGGTAACTCATATAAGATGAACAAAATACTAGGAAGTCACTTCAATCAGTACAGTCTCTTACAACTTCGTAAAAGAAGTAAGTAGTAAGGAGTATTAAGGAGGTTAAAGAACTTGGCCAAGGTCATATAGCTAGGGAATATATTAAAAATGATACCAGAGCTTGCACTTAACCATGTTGTATAGTAACCTTCATTGTATAAACCAGGGTACAGTTTATAGGGTGTTGTGATACATTATCTCATTTTTTTTTTATAACAAATTGGTGAGATAAGCAAAACCTATATTTTTAGTGAGACACAAAAGATTATTATATGAAAAATTGATTTAACTAAACAAAAATAGCTATCCACAGGCAGTGCTAAGACCAGAGCTGGGATTCTAACTTCTCTCCCAACTTCCAGCTTACTTTTCATGTAGGGCTATAATTAAATGAAAAAATATTGTTTTATACTTTAACAATCTGCTCAATTTTTTTTAACTAGCTCTGAAGTTGAATTACAAGTGCCCCAAATTCCTGTTAAAATCTATGATAGAATGTTTAGAATGTAATGTTTGGTTTTTTTTCTCTTTACTCAAGACTTTTAGAAAATTTCAAACTGGCATTGCTTGTGTGTATTTAGCTACTCTTAAATATGACTACCTCCCATGGATATATATGTTAGAATGAGCAAAGGAAGGCAATGTTAACCATATATAAAGACAATATATGCAGTGATCGAATCCATAGGCCCTGGAGCCAGATTTCTTGAGTTGGAAATGTTACCTAATCTTTCCCTCCTTATCTGCAAAATGGGATTAATATATCATTGGGTTTTTGTGAATATTAGAGAAAATGAAATATTTAAAAATAATTGGAGTAGTGTATAATAGTATTTGCTGTTTTGTTTGCAATCCAGGTGAGTTTTCCATTCCTCAGAAATGAAATCAAGATGCCATAAAAATGTCCCTTTGTAGTGAACAACTACTAGGTTTATACTGTGTCTGAATACATTTTGGGGAATATTTTCTTCAGTCCTTTGACTTTTAAACATGTTAGAAGGAGTTATAATGGAACTTCATCAAAATCTATATAGAATATCAAATGTAGAACCAGGAAAAATGGGACACTATTAGTTGGGAAGATGAATGGTAACCAGTGGTGGAGACTTGACTGGGTGAGGTTCATTTGTGGCAATAGGTTTCTTTAAGTAAAAATGAGGTCAGAAAAAAATGCAATTAAAAGATGTACTCCTGAGCTTTGGGTAGAATGATTCAAAGAGGTCCATATAATGAAAAATATCCTCGTATATTCCTGCCATGGAAGCTGGAATGTTCACAATTCTATGACAACTCCCTGAAATGAATGTGGATAGGGCAGGAGGATGGTGTAAATGAGTAAGTCAGGGATCGCTGGCGAGATAGTAGGAGATTATTTTTCTTCTTTAGACTTTCCAAATGTGCTGAAATGTTATATGTATAATTCGGATAATCAACCCCTCAGAATGCATTTACAACAAAATAGGGCTTAATGATAAAGTTAATTAATTTACTTTAAGGAAGATGCACATTAGAATTAATCTGATAAAAATGATCACAGAGTAACTAATCCCTCGCTTGGCCTCCAAGTAAAAAATATTAAGTGTTCAAAAAGTTATTGGGTTCTACTTACTTAAAAGAAATCTTTAATGTTACCCAAAGATCACAATCAATAAGCCTTATCGTAATAGAAGAGGTAGTGGTATGCATTTATACTGGTATTAATGCAAGGTTCATGTACCAGAGAATTTATTAAGTTGATTTTAGAAAAAATTACTTTCCAGAATGCCCAATATCTTTTTTACATTTCCCACATGTTTAACTGAAACATTGCAAAGTTGTTTTAAAGAGTGAGTAAATTTGTTTAAAGTTAATTATTGTGGAAGTTACCAGTATATTTGGCAAGGATAGAGAGGGAAGGAAACTCAGAATATTAAAAAGGAGTTTTTAAAAGATCCCCAAATGGTTATGGTAAATGCACAGAGAATTTTTGAAGTTACACATTTTTAAAAATACAACAATAACTTAATTAAGTGTTTAGTTATGTCCTGGAGAATTATTGACTATACCTGTAAAGGTTAATAAGCAAGAGGGGCAGAGACTTTGCTAATCAGTGCCCTGGGTCCATAAAATATTGCAGAAGAGCGCTGGAAACACAACGAGGGAAACTCATAAAGTTATTTAGGACATATATGTTAGAAACTGATGCTATGTTTGGTGAGCTTATGCATAGGTCTTTAAGCGAGTTTTTCTGGAAAAAATGTATTTTAATATTTATCATATTTGAAGATAAAAGCCAATATAGATTCTAAACACATTTTTCATAAAATCGAGATTATATTAATCTTCTACTATGTACCAAACGATATCACTATACTTCTACTTCACTGTTTACGTAACTGCTAAAGTAAAAATAATTTCAGAAATGTTTCCTCTATTTAGAATTTGTGTTATGAACACTTTATCATATTAAAGTTTACCCTTTTGATGGCACAAATCACTTAGCCTGCCTGCCTCTTCCTTTGGAGACTAAAACTATCTGGGAGAAGAGAATGAAAATGTTGATTATTTAATATGTGATAGCAATGGGTTAGTCTAAATCAGTCAAAACTATTTTTGTGACCTAATCCATTGGAAAATGGAAAGAAAAAGTTCATGCATTTTCATTTTAGTTATCAATTATAAGCATTTGCCAAAAGACAAGAGGTGCCCTAAATTAAAACAAAAGTTTCAAGACATTTCTTCTAAATAACCGCATGCATCATAATAATTTTACACATAACTCTTAGTTCTAAAGGATATATGCATGCGTGTTATAACAGGACAAGGAAAATAAAGCATCAACAATTGCAATTCTTTAAGGTCTTTTGTTTCTAAATCAAAACACAGAAG
>CAUYQV010089519.1:0-19853 GCA_963574575.1 Galagoides demidoff
CTGTGGTCCCAGCTACTTGGGAGGCGGAGGCAGGAGACTCGCTTGAGCCCAGGAGTTGGAGGTTGCTATGAGCTATGATGCCATGGCACTCTACCCAGGGGGATAGCTTGAGGCTCTGTCTCAAAAAAAAAAAAAAAAAAACTAGGGACATAGGGATGGCTTTTCAATGGCCTTGCTATGTGGTCTCCCTGTGTGGGCTAGGTGGGCTTCCTCATGGCATGGTAGCTGGCTTTCTCCCAAATTGAGTATCCCAAAAAGCCAGGGAAAAACCATGCCCCTTTTAAGACCTAGCTAGGAGTCACATAGCACCACTCTACCAGACCACTGGTGAGGCAGATCACACACCCAGCTTAAGTTCACAGAAAAGAGACAGAAACCTTACTTCTTCATCATAGTTCATGGAAGAATATGAAAAATGGGAGTTATCACAAAGTCTCTTTAGGAAAATATAACCTGTCACCCTAAGTGAGTGCTACAACAGCATCTCAAAGTTCTTTGAAGACTGGAAAATTAAAAACCAGGGTTAAATGGAATCTGACTAAAAAAAACCAATTAGTATTTCAACCCTTGTGAGGTGTAACTCTTATTACTTATAGTAAGAAACCTGTGATTGATAAGTAGAGCCTAAATTACTATGCTGTCCTGCCTTAGTAAATACAGCATCATGACCTTGATTTAATAAGGTGGTGATTCAGAATCACTGCCAAGTGATAACTGAGCACTGCAGCCTCTCTGTAAGAATACAGAATACCAGACCCAGGCAGAAATGTGGTGGTAAGTCAGAATTTATCTTGTCACTCCAGGCTGAAGGTTCAGATATGTACCAGTCCCTCATCATAGCATGTGGCATAAGGAGAAGGGTCATGCCCGTTGTCCCTCCCACAGATATCTCCAGCACATTAAGTAGAGAAGTTCAACAAATAAAGAAGGAAGAGAAGGTAGCAATTTTTAAATTTCTAAATCAGAGAGTTCTAAGAGGCCTATTGTTAAGCCTCTTACTGATCAAAAGAAAGCAAAAAACAATGAACTGAGAGCAAACCTCTTTTGTCAGGAAAGCATCCTTAGAAGAATAGAGAGCCAGGAGCCAGGTTTCTGATCCTAGATCTGGTTCTGACCTGCTCTGGGACCTTAACCCAGTGGCATAACTTCTTTGGGCCTCATTTTCCTCATCTGTAAAATAAAGGGATTGAATTAAGACAAGGATTCTCATCTACAGATGAGCCACAGGTTGTGGCCACTGATGTGTGCCTGAGAGCTAGTCTACCCTCAAGTTTAAACTCTATTATCTGAATGTTTATTAAACAGAGAATGAATTCTACATGAGTGACAAGAGTTCTCCCAGAGCCCAGCCAAGCCCTCTCTCAAGAGCTACATCCTTAGCAGCCAATGCCAACATCATCCCTGGGGTTGCTTCAATGGCTCCTCCCTGGCTCTAGCCCTCAGACCTCAGATCCCCTGGAATAACAAATAGTAGTGTCAGTCCTATACAATCAAGATATCAATATAGTTTAAATTTAAATGCACAAGGGTAACTAGTTTTCAAAAAAAGTTATACTACATGTATTTCTAAGAAACAGCAAAAGATCCTCTGGTAACAAAGGTAATGAGCCCTCATTTACTATTTCACAAGTTTGATTTTTTTTTTTTTTTTGAGACAGAGCCTCAAGCTGTCGCCCTGGGTAGAGTGCCATGGCATCACAGCTCACAGCAACCTCCAACTCCTAGGCTCAAGCGATTCTCCTGCCTCTGCCTCCCAAGTAGCTGGGATTATAGGTGCCTGCCACAACGCCCAGCTATTTTTTTGGTTGCAGCTGTTATTGTTTGGCAAGCCCGGGCTGTATTCGAACCCACCAGCTCAGGTGTATATGGCTGGCGCCTTAGCCTCTTGAGCCACAGGAGTCAAGCCATAAGTTTGATTTTTGAACACGGGTCTAACTTACCCCAAACCAACTGCCATTATATCCTGAAACAGTCAAGGATGTCCCCCCTCCCCCACAGGAAGTCAGTCTTTAAGAAAGTCAGGGCTCTCTTAAAGAAAGCCCTGGGGTGTATTACTGGAAAGAAGCTCTTTAGATGGATAGAAAGCTCTACCAGGACCACACCAGCAATTAAGCTTTGGGGGATGCCACATATTGCCAGCCTTTAGGAGATGTGGATATGCCCACCCCATTCTACACAGCCCACAGACTGAGGCACCAGTACATTAAACATACACAGGTTAGGTCACCAGCCTAAAGTTGAAAACCATCTCTTAACATCTCATAATGTGTTGCCAGGAACCAAGAGACCAACACGGATGTCACCAGAGAAAGAACTGAGCTGAATGGACAACTCTGAAAGATGAAGAGAAAGAATGTGCTTCACATGGAAAGCTAAATTTATTTACACTAATCATGAATGTAGGCTCTCAGTTGGAAAATCTCACTTAAAACGCCAGAAGGTTCAGTACCCATTCATAAGCTTTTCAGAATGCAAGCAGTTGCCATGGTAACCCCGACATTATCTTTCTTGGTATTAGACATATAAATACCACCCATAATGCATTTAATACAGTATGAGGCCACCAATTCATTGCAAAATAAATCTCGGTTCAGACTCTTGGCCTCCCTCTAATATAAATAAAGAGGACCAGCTGGAGGTAGTACCCACCTCACCCCATGGATCAGCAAAAGCTCCACTGAAAATGCTCCTCTGAAGACAAAATATAACTAAGGAAATCAGACTTCATCATCTATAATCATACGGGTGAGATGTTGTAAAACAGAACGTTCCACTGTGATTAATGAACTACTGTTGCTTAAGTTAAAGAAACAAATACATTACATCCATTATCTATATCTCTGAAATTCAACTATGCTTAGCAAGTCAAAGAAAAAGAAGATCTCTTCAAGGAACATCTTCAACAATTCATTCAGAGGACATTTGTTAACACTAAATTAAGGTATCTCTTCACATGTCAAAACTGTCATTAACAAGGAATAAAGTTTTATTTCTTAGGTTGAGAAGAGATCTATTCAATCATAATGCTTTATCTTGACCAGGGATGTTCACAAACATTTCAGAGACACATATGCATGATTTTTAAAGTCCCTTACCTCCTTATAATCCACCATCTAAACAGAGAGACAGAAACAAAATCATTGTGCACAAACTGCAATGGCATCTTCAATTCCACATTCCCAGAAAGCCCACTGCATCAGTAACTTAACAGAACTGCTGCAGGACATGCCTGTGCTAGCCACAGCGTTCACAAAATTGCTTACATTCTAATCACTTTTACCGCCAGATCCACAGGAATATTACCTTCGTTATCTCCTTCTTCAGATTGCAGACAACAGTCAGCAGTTGTGAAGGGGAGCAAAAGACTTCACCACGGGTTGTTTCCATATTAACAGGGACTCTGGTAACCGCTGCATTGCAGTCTTTCTGAAAGCTACCAAGCTCATAAGCAAAGCGCTGGAGAGAAAATCCCTGGCACAGGAAGCTGTCAAAGATTTTTAAGAATCTTAAAAAAAAAAAAAAAAAAATGTTGCAAACACCCAGAGGTATTTCTAGATTTTCAGCCTGCTTCCTAAAGGTTGCCTGGTTTGTGGTTTTTAGAGGATGGCTGTGACAACTGATTGTGCTGGGTAAGAATGCTGAGATGAGTGAAATGTGCACTGTGACACAACATCTTTAGAGCTCAAGTACTCCCCATGAGAATCTGTACATCTGCTGCTTAGCACCAGCTTCAAAGCCCCTGCTGAGAAGCTCCTAGGAATGAACCATGGTTTTCATTCCAAAAAATGCAAGTACAACACGCACTTCCAGTTCCTCTGTGGCAGCAATCACTGTGAAAACCCAGCTACCTTCACAGTATGGTAATAACTATTATATAGTCAGAGCACTTAAAATATTAAACTACTGACCGTATAATCAAATTCAGAAAAAGAGACCTTTGAAATAGTAGCATGCTTACTAGGTAACCTTTCATTTTCACTCATTTACTCAATACATTTAGTGAACCACGTGCTATATGCAAGAGACTATACAAGTTGAGTACCCCTAACCCAAACATCCAAAATCCAAAATGCTCCAGAATCTGAAACATTTTGAGCACCAACATGATACCACAATTGGAAAATTCCCTACCTGACCTCATATGATGAGTTGTGGTCAAAATGCAGTCAAAACTTTGTTTTATGGACAAAATTATTAAAAATATTGCATAAAAATGACCTTCAGGCTTGTTTTGTAACATATACTACATTTACAAATATAAATTAATACTATGTTTAGACTTGGGTCCCCAAGATAGCTGATTAATAATGCAAATATTCAGGGCGGCTCCTGTGGCTCAACAAGGAGTAGGGCACCAGCCCCATATGCCAGAGTTGGTGGGTTCAAACCCAGCCCTGGCCAAAAACTGCAACAACAAAAAATAAATAAATAAAAATAATGCAAATATTCCAAAATCCAAAAAATCCAAAATCTGTAACATTTCTTATCCCAAGTATTTCACATCAGGGATACTCAACCAGTAAGTCCAAGATATACCTCCCCAACATAGTGGTTACAGGTACTCTGGCAGGAAGTAATAGAGAATAAGCCATCCCCAGTGTGAGGATGAGTATGGTGGAGAAGGGCCAACACAGCACAGGAAGTAAAACCAAAGCTCATCTGGGGATCCAGGACAAGGATCTGTGAGCAAAGAACATTTAGGAAGAGCTGAAGGACATCAACTCTCCTGGAGAAAGGTAAGGACAAGGGGACAATATCTTCCAGATGGCTGTACACATTCCCCAGCATGTATGAATAGGTCCTCAGCAAGAGTGAGGACCCATCCCAACCTTATAGCAGCCCTGAGAAGGCACTGCTACCACCATGATGAACAGACAATCTAAGTATATAGGACCTGAGGCATTCACTTGCCTAAAGCAACTAGTGACCAAGTGAAGGTACCAGAATTCGAACCCAGAAGGGCAGCTCTGTACTCTACTACACCACTTTGCTGCCCTTCAGAAAATAGCAGGTCTTCTGGCAATTCTGGTCACTAACCTCTGACAGAGATTATTATCTAACGTAGCCTCTACATGATTTCATCCACCCTCCGAATAGTGCTCAGCCTGACACTAGAGCAGCGAATAAACTTAAGGAAGTCTAGTAATATGAAACGACCTGCAATATCCCTATAAACGTTATATTGTCCTCTCTGATGAAAATGTTCCTTCTTTGCCTTCCCTCTGTCTACCTAACTCTAACCCCTTTGGCTCTGGAATCTTCTCCACCAAAAGTCTTCACTGACACCTTTCCCACTTCTAGCAGCAAGGCCCCTTTCTCTGGCTCCCATCATCAACAGTTACTGCACTGTACTGAAGTGACAGTTCTGCATCCAACCCTTGCCTTGAAGCCCTGCAGCGACAGTCAATTTTGTATCTGCAGTGCTGGCTTGGCACCTGTAGCTCAGTGGCTAGGGCACCAGCCACATACACCAGGGCTGGCTGGCTCCAACCCTTCCCAGGCCAGCTAAACAACGACAACTACAACAAAAAAATAGATGGGCGTTGTGACAGGTGCCTATAGTCCCAGCTACTTGTGAGGCTGAGGCAAGAGAATCTCTTAAGCCCAAGAGTTTGAGGTTGCTGTGAGCTGTGACACCACAGCACTCTACCAAAGGTGAAACTGTGAGACTCTGTCTCAAAAAAAAAAAAAAAATGTTATCTGCAGTGCCTAGCTCATTGTTGCTGCAGCTGCACTCATGGAGGACTTGGCACAGGCCAGCCACCACCAGCCACACCACAAGACTCACTTGTTCTACTGTGAAGTAGCTACCAGAAACATCTCCATCTGACAGATGAGAAGGCTAAAGCACAGAGAAGCTGAGTTACAGTCCAAGTAGGAGAGCCAGGACTCAAGCCCAACAACCAGGGCTTCACACCCTAACCACCCCTTCTTCTGCTCTCGTGGGCACCCAACCAGAGTTCACTGACACCAACAGTGAACTGGTGTTTTCCTCATGGGGGTGGGATAGATTAGATTTATGGAAAAACTTTCAAGGAAATACTATAATCTTTCTACCCACCCTCTCTTTTTTTTTGAGACGGAGCCTCAAGCTATCCTCCTGGGTAGAGTGCCATGGCATCACAGCTCATAGCAACCTCCAATTCCTGGGCTCAAGCGAGTCTCCTGCCTCCACCTCCCAAGTAGCTGGGACCACAGGCGCCCACCACAACACCCGGCCATTTTTTGGTTGCAGCCATCATTGTTGTTTGGCGGCCCGGGCTGGGGATTCGAACCCGCCACCTTAGGTGTACGTGGCTGGCGCCTTAGCCGATTGAGCCACAGGCGCTGAGCCCCCACCCTCTCTTTTAAGGTGAGATATAAAATATTAAGATATAAAAAACATAGACCAAACATTAGACCAAACCAGATGCACCTCATGTGTAAACTCCTGAGTGACAGGGAAAATCTCACAGCAAGTGGTGAGTAGGCAGAAGACAAGGCACAGAGAAGCAGCGTGCGGTAATTTCTTTTTGTCATCACTGTGCTTTATAGAAACTCACTAGAGCACTTTAAAAGCCTGAGAGGAACTTTCATCAAATGCCTCTGAGGATATTTAGGTGCCAGTGTGGGCACTCCCGCAGAAGTTCCAGTAGAAGGTTGTCTTTTAAATCAGGGATCAAGGCTGGTTCTCTGGCAGCCTCCCTCCTGCCAGGCCCTGACACTGCAGTACAATAATGGGCCTCTTCCCCAATAGACAGAGTCAGGCAATCCTGCATTAGTGTGGCCAGAATTGTGTTCTGTGGCCTAAGCAAGCTCTCCTAGAGGGGTCTGGAGGAGTGAGGAGTCTGACATCAAGACTCTTGTGCATCCTGAACAGATGACACCTAAAGAGACAGGCAGACAGCAGGTCCAGAGCTCAGATTTGGGGGTAAGTACCTTGGTGGAGACTGGCAGGCAGAGGACATGAGCTGCTTCTAGGGCCAGGGATGAAAGGTCAGAGGAGGAATATGCCACAGGATCATTCCCAATACCTTCCAATTTAACCACCTGAAAACCAAGGGTGGTGAAACACATTGCCTGATTGCCATGTCCAGGTCCCCATGTACCTGCAGAGGTAGTTTCCTACTACCATCTCTACCTCACAGAGGAGAAAGGAGCAGGGCTCCAGGGGAAGAAGCAACTGTCTAAGCACACCAGTGGTGCTAAAGCAATGCTGCTTGCCTCTTCACGGTTCCTGGTTATGGCACAGCCTGGTCTCCTCCTCATAGCCTATTCTTCTTCCACACAGTGTGGTTGCTCTGATTCTTGCTGACAATGCCCAACCACTCACTCATTGTGTATCCCAGATTCCCTGCCTAAGAAGGGAATAAGACCTAGCTTATGAAACTTATAAAGCTGATTTTCAACTGATAGAATACGCTTTTTCCACAGGAAGAGAATCATGTCTATTCACAATTCACAATGAGTCAACAAGCATGTAAAAGTATAAGCTATTTCAAAATGTAAGCCATGAGTTACAAAATATAGCCACAAAGAATTTAGTAATTTTTCTAAGCTTAACTCAGCTTAAACATGATGTGAGACATAAAGGACACTCACCATTAGTTGGAATGACCATGGAAAATCCTACCCCTTTATTAAATAGTGGTAATGAAATTAATACTCTAACTCAGGTCCATTAGTTAATACAATTAATGCACACTTATATGAATTTGATACAAATTTGGAAATATCCGCATAAACTTCATTTGGACACTTAAAAGGCTAAACAGCATCACTATTATCTCAAGGTATTTATCACTTCAAAAACAGACAATCCAGTCACCAAAATTAATAAGAAAAAAATCCAAAGAAATGAGTGGTATACCACCTGAAGGGAAAACACAGAGAAAAATCATCACAGTCACTCTCAGTGCTGCTGGGGCTAAAGGACAAAGGATGTCCCAAAGAGGAAGTAGAGAGACAGACACAAGAAAAAATACTAAATTCAGATAAAATTTTTTTTGACTTGGACATATGTTTAGTTATTTACAAAAAAACTAACAGGATATTTAATTAATAAGACCATTTCATGACATCAGATGTGACTTGGTCTCAGAAAAGGAGGATATTATAATTTCGGTTGTTTCTCTAGAGACATTGTACAAAGAAAAGTTGTCTTGGGCCACATATTAAATACAGAAATACTGATGAAAGTTGATTAATAACAACAATAAAAAAGGTCTGTTTATACTTTTCATGATATCCAACACCAAAGATCAGCAAAAAAAGTCTTTACAAAATCCGCATGCAGCCACACAGGTTGGATACCCCTGCTGTAGGCAAAAGAAGGTCCCAGGGGCTTTAAGCATAAAACAGGAAGTCACTGGGTCACCAACAAAGGTCAAACAAGTTCCAGTTATAAGTAGCAAAGCCTCTTTACAAACATAAATGAGAACCTCAAGAGTGGATAATAGTGGGTAAAAAAGCATCAAAAATTAAAACAAACTCTTAAGTATAGACCTAAGAAAAATGAAAACACACATTTACATACAGATATGAACTTGTATACAAATCTTAACAGCATTATTCACAACAGCCAAAAAGTGGAAATAACACAAACGTCTACAAAAGAACTAATAAATACATAACATGTGGTCTATCCATACAATTAAATAATATTTGACAATCACATTCAATACCTGCTACACCATGAATGAATGTTGAAAACATCATGCTGAGTGAAATGTTAAGACATGAAAAAACCACACAGTGTATGATTCCACTTATATGGAATGTCCAAATAGGCAATGGTTGTACAACTCTATGAAAATACTAAAAACCACTGAAATAGACTATCTCAATCAAGTTTATTTTTAAAAAGCTGACATAATCAGGCCAAAGGCCAAAGATACAATTGTTGACACCACTTACTAAGATTCAGCTCACTTGATTTTAATACAGAGGAAAATATTATAAGAGTTTTTACCATGTCCAAAAATGAATTCCTTCCAAAATTTTTTAAATATGCTTCTCACTCTTCACAACAACTCATAATTGCTTTGGTCAATTTCCCCCCTACAATCTCATAGTACCACAATTTTTCAAAAAAGAAAACTGATCTTAACTTTAATGTAAAATGTAGCACTTTTAAACATGAGGGAGAAGTTTTAATATAGAACCTATCAACACTTCCTCCCCATAAGTATTAATTTGCTAGCTCTGTCCATTATAAAATAAAGAAGAACACCTGAATTTTTAAGCTAGAGCTATTTACAAGTCTTGAAATAAAGAAAACACATTCATTAATTCACCATAAAACTCACAAGAACAAAAATAAAAACCCCTATCTCTAAATAAACAACTAAACAATTACAGACATCCTCTAAACCTAACAAAAGCTCCTAACTCACTCCATCTGTCCATCTCAAAGAATACAACAATCCAACGCACAGACAGCACCTGAAGTCAATGTGGTAACCTAAGTACAATTCTATAAATGGCTCAAATTGTCATTACAATAATGTGTGTTTCTGTTTTCCGCAGGAAGAGAATCATGTCTACTTACAATTCATAATGAGTCAACCAGTGTGTAAAATATTTTACATAATGGGAAAATTTATTGTGACCCAAAAGTTCAGTGTGTTCTCATTTAAGTTACCAGAAATTACAGATGTGAAGATACTTCTGTTAGCTTAACCAAAATCAAGAAAAGAAACTACTTTAGATATACACATATTTTCAGTTTAGTAGATCTAATTCTTTTTATTCTACTGATCTCAAGTTATTCAAGATAGGTAAATTCATAGTTTAAATACTAAGTAAAGAAAATCTACATATTGACAATATAGATAACTTAAAACTGGCTTTGACACTGTGTCAATTACTGATTCTATAGCTAAGCCATGTCAAAATCTGACACAGATGGCTTCAGTTTTTGTAAACACCATATGGTGAAACGTTTTGTGTGTGCGTGTGCACGTGTGTGTCAAGTGGTAGTGGTGAAATAATAAATGGTCTGTCCTAAATTATGATACCAACTAAAGTATTAATGAAGCCTTCCCATTGTGTTTCATTGTGAACAAAGGATCTCTATGGAAAAATCATATAGTGTTGCATCCATTTAATATTTTTCTATATCATGTTACTTTTTAAAAAAATCCCAGTGAAAGAAAATATTTAAGGAATTAAACATGAAAATTTCCTATTATGGCCTTTAAAAAACTCTCTGTCGGGCGGTGCCTGTGGCTCAGTGGGTAGGGCACTGGCCTCATATACCCAGGGTGGCGGGTTCAAACCTGGCCCCAGCCAAACTGCAAAAAAAAAAATAGCCAGGCGTTGTGGTGGGCACTGTAGTCCCAGCTCCTCAGGAGGTTGAGGCAGGAGAATCGCCTAAGCCCAGGAGCTGGAGGTTGCTGTGAGCTGTGTGACACCACAGCACTCTATCCAGGGCGGTAAATGAGACTTTGTCTCTACAAAAAAAAAAAAAAAAAACCCCTCTGTCTTTTAAAGGCCACTCTCGGAAACTGACATGTTTGCATATGCAATACAGATGCAAACATTTTAAACTACATAATCTACTAATACACACACACTTTAAGAAATCAAACATTTCGAGGGAGCACCTGTGGCTCAAAGGAGTAGGGTGCTGGCCCCATATGCCAGAGGTGGTGGGCTCAAGCCCAGCCCTGGTCAAAAACTGCAAAAAAAAAGAAATCAAACATTTCCAATTGCATAAACATAATATACCTGCATAATATCACCAGATAATTTTTACAATACAGTATAAGTTGGTCCCTAGAAAAAGTTAATTATAAAACATAAGAGGGAGTCTTTTTAACCCTATTAAATAAACTATTAGCAAATATTAACCACAAATCTATGGGTAGTGCCACCTGTCTGGAAAGAAGTTTTTGTAATGTAAACTCTACACTTAACTATATAATCTCTATTCTTAACTATCTTAAAATACATTATAAAAGACCATCTTCATAAGTCTTTTTCAAAATTTTGATCTCTTTTATAAAATCTGAAAGACTGAAAGTGTGCTTCTAATATTATAATGGCACATTAAAAATGGAATATTAGTCAAGAACCTTGGACAAAATAATTCTAAATTAAAATAATCTTTAATATACATTTTCAGATTGGAGTGAATGTGTTCTACACAATTTATCAAAGACCAGAGAAAAACTTTAGAAATAAGAGCTCAACATCTGCTTTAGGGACACACTATTTTGTCCTATATACTTTATAATAACTTGAAATATGCATGTTTAGGCATGTTTGAGTATTAGATCTTCATATTCTAATAAAAAAGGGCTGACTTTCTTGCAGTCTGGCAATGAAACATTTTCTTTTTTTTTTTTTTTGAGACAGAGCCTCAAGCTATCCCCCTGGGTAGAGTGCCATGGCATCACAGCTCACAGCAACCTCCAACTCCTGGGCTCAAGCGAGTCTCCTGCCTCCGCCTCCCAAGTAGCTGGGATCACAGGCCCCCACAACGCCTGGCCATTTTTTTTTTGGTTGCAGCCATCATTGTTGTTTGGCGGGCCCGAGCTGGGGATTCGAACCCACCACCTTAGGTATACGTGGCTTGCGCCCTAGCCGATTGAGCCACAGGCACCGAGCCCAATGAAACATTTTCAAAATGCAGGCACCATTTCAGAAAGCAGGTACAGTTTTGAAACTTAAAGACATATTCAAGTATATCTTAAAACATTAAAATAAAAGTATACTCATTGTAGTTAAAAACTTAGAAAAAAAAGTACATTAAATCTAATTAATGTTTAAAGCTCTGGGCACAGTCAAGAGAGCAGAATGTGTGGTGTGACTATGACATAGTGGTCCCAGGCCAGACCCTAAAACTCAAGTCATTGCATGAATCCTCCAATCTCAGTTCCCCATCAGTGGAAGGGAGCATTAGACCTTTGGAAATGGGACAATACCTCTGGCCTAGCACAAGATCTGGCAGTTGCTCTCTACTCTTTGAACTGGGGTGGCTAGACCTGGGAGAGGGGATCTAGAACAGTTCAGAACAGCTACTTCTACACTCTGAGTGAGAAGAACACACCCTGCATCACAGTGCAGTGCCCCTCTGCCAGACCCTTGTACAGCTCACCTGAATCAGTCAGCACCTATAGAGCACAATTCTCAAAAGAAAATAAGGACTGACAAGAAAAAAACACTAGTACCTGCCAGAAATGCCCTCCCAGTGTGGGCTCCTCACCCCATATACGGTGACCACCTGCCTCCCACACTGAAGGGCAGGCATGATGTTCTCTTCCTTTGTATTTCCAGTACACTGCATAATGCCTGACAAACAAATGTTCACCAAGACAGGTCCATAATCCCTTATCCACAATTGGATATCTGTATATCTCTGAAAACTGAAAGTATGTTCATAACTCACTTGGCAGCATGCCGTGATGGGAGGCCATTCATAGTCTCCATTTTTCCCTCTTAGTGTGAATATTCATATACATTGCTGTATACATTGCTGCAACAATTTTAATGTGTTTTATTACACAGGATATTCCACAATGTTCTAACATCTTGAAAATTCTATATTCCAAAATATCTCTGGCCCCATACATTATAGATAAAGAACTGTGGTCTTATGGTTGTTAAATAACACAAGTACTAGCCAGAGATGATGACATATGAGCAATGTGAATAGACAGCAGCAAGAAGCACCCTTTCATGGCCAGGAAACAACAACAATCTGGATCAAAAGTCTGAATTTGTTTGTTTTACAAATGTTCTAAGCATGTGTATGCCACATACCTCACCAGCTGCTGAGTAGGCCAGAGCGAAAACAAGACTGCAGTACCTGCCTGCATAAATAGGAAAACCATGAAGTGCTAATAAGCAAGGCACCATCTCACTGGCAAATAAGCTGCGGTCAGTGAGCCAAGGCAGAGTAGGTATGGACAAGGACATTAGAAAGAAGGTCAGGGAAGGCCTCCACAAGCACCTTTAGGAACAAGAACAGCTGTAGGCATAGCAGGTATGCTAGGACAGGGGCACATCTGCTCTAGGAATTCTAGACCTACAGCTAGAGACAGCAGCAAGGTAGGGAGACAGCCTAGGGCAGCGGTTCTCAACCTGTGGGTCACGGCATTAGGAAGGTTGAGAACCACTGACCTAGGGGAATGGAGAAGGATGCAGGTCCAGGAGGCAGTGGAAGAGTTAAAATTTTTTTAATTAATTTTTTTTAATGTTTAATTGACAAATAATTGAATGGATTTGTAAGGTACAATGTGATGTTTTGATGTTCGTACATTATAAAATGACTAAATCAAACTGATTAACAGATCTATCACCTCACCTACTTATCTTTTGTGTATGTGTGTGTGATGAAAACATTTAAAATATACTCTTAGAAATTTCAAAGTACACATTAGTTAAGTATGGCCAAGGGTGAACCAGGAGACATTATGCTAAGTGAAATAAGCCAGACAGAGAAAGAAAATACTGCATAATCTCACTTATATGTGGAATCTAAAAAAGTAAAATTTCGGGGTTGGAAGGAAAAGGGATGGGGAAATGTTGGTTAAAGGATACAAAGTTTAAGTCAGAGAGTTAGGATTTGATTAGGCATGATGGGAGGAAACAAGGAGCTACCTGTCCTCATGCATATAAACTACGAATTATAAATCAAGCTCTCTCCAGGCCTCAACTATTTGATGTATCAACAAGGACAAACCCTCTGATTTCTCAAATGCTTCCATTCCATGAAAATCTTCTGCAGGTGAATTAAACTCTTCACACTGCTTTCTTCTGTTAAGGCTGAAGAACTGTAATGGTGGTAGGAGGCAGGGGGTTGCTTAATCGTACTAAAATCTATAGAAAGAAAAAAGCAGGCAATGTGATAAATAGGAAAGAAGGCGGGCAACACCTGTGGCTCAAAGGAGTAGGGCGCTGGCCCCATATGCCAGAGGTGGAGGGTTCAAACCCAGCCCTGACCAAAAATTGCAAAAAAAAAAAGAAAGAAGGCAAACACCTTTTAATCACTGCTGATTGTTTTTTGTTTGTTTGTTTGTTTTGAGACACAGTCTCACTTTGTCACCCTTGGTAGAGTGCAGCGGCATCATAGCTCACAGCAACCTCAAACTCTTGGGCTTGAGTGATCCTCTTTCCTCAGTTTCCCAAGTAGCTGGGACTACAGGTGCCCACCACAAAGCCTGGCTATTTTTTTTAGGGGTGGGCTCTCACTGTTGTTCAGGCTGATCTTAAACTCCTGAGCTCAGGCAATCCACCTACCTCAGCTGCCCAAAGTGCTAGGATTGCAGGCAGGAGCCACAGAGGCCAAAAACTGCTGACTGTTAAATACTGTAAAAAGACTGGCTAATAGCACTACATTCACCTCACCCAAACCACCTTGCCAGAATTAGAAGATGTACTGTGCATCTGTTGAATGTTTTGAGAACACAGGAAAGGGGTCACTAAAAAGTCCCTGGAGGGTAAGGCACATTGTAGGCCCAGTCTGCCTCAACCTTCTCACTTCCAAAAAGGGTGAAAATCTCATGCACTCCTGCTCTACCTCCAGATACCCTGTACTTCCCACTCCAACCTCCCCAGTACATTATGAAGTGGCTTGCTAAACAACTATTAAGACGTACAAATGGAGGAATATTTGGAGCAGCTGCAAAATTTCTATTAAGGATAAGAGAATGTGTAAATGAATCTCAAAGGCTTTAAGGTTAAATACTCACTTGGGTGAGATTTAACAACATAACAATAGACTACAATAATGAAGTAGCTTCTCAAACTTTTCCACCAAAATACCCCCAAAAGGAGAGAGAACCCTAAGGGTAAGCATTTTGAAGCAATTCAATTTATGTGAAGTCTTATGTTTTGTAGAAAAAATTCACGCACACTTTATACCTTTGGGGGGCAAGACACAATTACGAGAGGGACTATACCTAACAAATACAATCAGTGTAACCTGGTTTCTTGTACCCTCAATGAATCCCCAACAATAAAAAAAAATTAAATTAAAAATAAATAAAGAATACCATATCTGAAAAAAATTCATGCACATTTTACATTTAACTCCATAATATATCCTATAATACCCATTCCTCCCTTGTCATTCTTGCTCTCAGCTTTTGGAAATGGAGGTGATCTGAATTTTCTCCTCCTCCTACTGCTGAAGGGAAGGCCGACTTGTCTACTCTCCTGTTCTCCAGGTCCTAGGGTGAGGTCTGCCCTCTATCCTGGCACTGGAGCCCAGTCCTCCTCTCTCAGCCTCCCTCCTGGACCTGTCCATTCCAAAGCACAAAGCAAAGTGGTAGTGTGTCTCCAGGTCCCCACTCCCATCATTCTGTCTACTTAACAGCAAACTTGTTCAGGGAATTAACACACACATCCCATTCTTCCTGAAAAATTTCACCTGCCATGCCTATTAACACCATACTTACTACAGTCCCCAAAGACCTCCATGTTGCCAAATCCAACAGTCATCACTCACTCATCCTGCTTTATGTCCAAGTAGCTCTTCATAACTCCCAAATGTTCTCTAATCCCTCCCCCACCATAATTCCAGACTGGCATATCCAACAACCAACTCAGTATCTCCTCCACCTGAACATCCAAAAGGCATCCCAAACTTAAAAGGGTCAACCAACATGTAAGTCTTGATGCCCTTCCTCTCTGATCTACCAATAGAAATCCCTGCTCAGTAACTGGCATCATCTAATCCACTGATTTTCAACCAGTGTGCTATGGCACATTGGTGTGCTGTTAGAGGATCTTGGGTGTGCTGCAAAAAATTTTAAAGATCATTAAGTTAGGCGGGGCATGGTGGCTCATGTCTGTAATCTTAGCATTCTAGGAGGCCGAGGCAGGAAGATTGTTCAAGACCAGCCTGAGTAAGAGCAAGACCCCATCTGTAAGAAAACACCTGGGCATTGGCACATGTCTATAGTCCCAGTTACTTGGAAGACTGAGGCAAGAAGATTGACCCCAGAAGTTTGAGGTTGCCGTGAGCTATGATGCCATAGCATTCTAACAAGGGTTACAAAGTGAGACTCTGCCTCAAATAAAAAAAAAAAAGGAACAAAAAAAGATCACTACATTACTTTTGAAAGAAATTCAAAGCACAATAAATGTATTCTTTTCTTTACTTTTTTTTGATCAACATTATTTAAGTGTGCCACAGAAGCTTAACTATAGGTTCAAATGTGCACCATAAGATTAAAAAAGGTTGAAAAACACTGATCTGATCCCTTAGGTCATAAAGGCCTCATTCCCCACTTGAGGCGCATCAGTAAAGACTTCTCACCAACCTCAGCCACACTGGCCTTGCTGTTCCAAAGACACACCAAGCAGTCCCATTTCAAGGCCTTTATACTTCCTGATATTTTTTATTTTTATTTTTTTTTCAGTTTTTTGGCCGGGGCTGGGTTTGAAACCCACCACCTCTGGCATATGGAACTGGTGCCCTACCCATTTGAGCCATAGGTGCCGCCCCATCTGATATCTTTTTTAGAATATTCTCTCAGGTCTCTACATTGCTCCTCCCCCTTGTTTTTCTCACTCCCCTACTTAAATGCTACCTGCTCAGAAAGGCTTTCCCTGATGGTTCCACATCCCATTACAACTCTGACCACAACCTGTTTTGTTTCCCTTCCTAACACCACTCTTCAGCATTAACTGATATTTTTATTGGTTTGTTGACTATCCCTCTCCCTCATTAGAATATAAACTTCAAGAGAACCAAAATTTGGACTGATTCACCACTATGTTCCCAATCAATATTTGTTAACTGTTCACAGCCTTATTTTGAAACCCTACTTTTTCCTAAAATTAAAACATTAGTTATTCATTCAACAACATAGGAGTTTGCATGTCCAAAACTTAGAAGTACAGCAAACGCATTTCCCAAGTCCTCCTTGTGAACTTTCCTGACAGCAGTCAGAGCATGAAGACCCAGCTATAAAGTTACTCATCATAACACTGGGTGAAACAGAGAAAACTGGAAACAGCTTAAGTGTCCAACAATAGGAGAACTGATCAAGAAATTCTGACAGAATCATAATAGGATGCCATGCTATTGAAAATACCTCAATAGAAATGTGATAATCACATAAATAATTTGAAGTCTTCTTGTAGTCACATTAAAAAAAAAAAAACTTAGAGCTCAGCACCTGTAGTTCAGCAGCTAGGGCACCAGCCACATACACCAGAGCTGGCAGGTTCGAATCCAGCCCAGGCCTGCCAAACAACAATGACAACTACAATCAAAAAATAGCCGGACATTGCAGCAGGTGCCCGTACTCCCAGCTACTTAGGAGGCTGAGGCAAGAGAATCTTGGGCTTAAGTCCAAGAGTTTGAGGTTGCTGTGAGGCAAGACAATATAATGAGACTCTGTCTCAAAAAAAAAAAAAAAAAACCATGGGAAACTTATTTAATGTGGTGTAATACTTAACACAATATAAAATTCTATTGTTTCAATGTATAATCAGTGTCAAAAATTATTCATGAGATTTCTGCATTCTTTTTTTCCCACAATAAATCTTCAAAATCTGATGTGGTTTACACTTACAGCACATGTCAACCTGAACCAGCTGTATGGCAGGTGCTCACTAGCCACAGCTAACTCATGGGTACTGAACAACACAATTACAAACTTAAAAAAGAAAAGTCCTTTATATAATAAGTGAAGGAAGCAAGTTATACATAGTATTTTGCACAAACTGACAAACTTACCCTAAAACACAAATGGAAATACAAAGGATACAGAATAGACAAAAAATCTTGAAAAAGAAGAACAAATCTGAACCAACAATTTCAAAACTTCTTATAAAATTAAGTAATGAAGAGACACACGGATCAAAAAAGAATGCAGCATCCAGAAGTAAGGCTTTACATTTATGGTCAACTGATTATGTTTATAGTCAATAAACTTTTTCTTTTTTTTTAGACAGAGTTTCATCATGTTGCCCTCAGTAGAGTGCAGTGGCATCATAGCTCACAGCAACCTCAAACTCTTGGGCTTAAGCGATTCTCTTGTCTCAGCCTCCCAAGTAGCCAGGACTACAGGTGCCCACCACAATGTGCCTCAGTGTATGTGGCAGGTGCCATAACCACCTACCGGCACCGAGACATATGGTCTGTAAATTTCTGACAAGGGTCATAACACCACGCAACATGCAAAAGAATGAAATTGGACCTTACACCATATATAAAAATTAACTCTAAATCCTTTGCAGAACAAAAGAACTAAAAGGAGGTAGGTAATTCTTAGGACTGTTCCTAACAGCATTATTCATAATATCCAAAAAAAGGTAAACAACCCAATGTTCATCAACTGATGAATAAACAAAACATGATATTATCCATACAATGGAATATTATTCGCCAATAAAAAGAAATGAAGTATTGATGCATGCTACATGGCTGACTCTTGAACACATGCTACATGAAAGAGAACAATCACAAAGGAACACAGGTTGTATAGTTTTGTTTTCATGAAGTTTCTAGAAATAGTAAATCAAGAAACACAGACAGGATTAATAGCTGCTCAGGACTAGAAGATGGGAAGAATGGGAGGTGATGGCTAATGGGTACAAGGTTACCAGGATAATCTAAGTTAGATAATGGGAATGGTTGCAAAACTCTTAACTATACAAAAACTACCAAATTATACACTTTAAAACAGTGAGTTTTAAATCTGAATTATTTATCAATAAAGCTTTTTTTTCATTTTATTTTTTATCTATCTATACACTGAAAAGCTATTATTTTAGAAATTAAATTACAGACTGGGTGCAATGGCTCACACTTGCAATCCTAGCATTTTGAGTGGCTAAGGAGTGAAGATCGCTAGAGGCAAGGAATCCAAGACTAGCCTGGGGAATGTAGCGAAACCCTATATCTACAAAAAAGTAAAATAAAATAAACTGGCTAGGCATGGTGGCACACACCTGCAGTCCGGATTATAGGAATCTAAGAGTTTGAGGTTGCAGTGTAACCGCATCACTACACTCTAGCCCAGGCAACACAGCAAGAGTGTCTCAAAAAAGTAAACTATAAAGTAGTATTAATTACTTCCCTTCCTTTCTCCTCCTCATCCTCTTTTTTTCTCCTTTATATACAAAGGAGGAAAAGAAAGAAAATGTATATACGCCCCCAAAGATGGCTTCAAAAAGCATATACAGTATAGTGGTCTGGATGAACAGAATTTTAAGTATTTTTTTTAATCTTTTGACTTGTCTATTAAAAATTCATTTGCTGGCCAGGCACAGTGGCTCACTCCTAGAGTCCTAGCACTCTGGAAAGTTGAGGCAAAAGGATCACTTGAACTCATGAGTTCCAGACCAGACTGAGCAAAAGGGAAACCCCGTCTCTACCACACATTGAAAAATTAGCTAGGCGGTGGGTACCTGTGGTCAGTCCCAGCTACTTGGGAGTCTAAGGAAAGAGGATCACTTGAATCCAGGAGTTTGAGGTTGCTGTGAGCTAGACTAATGCCATAGCACTCTAGCCTGGGCCGCAGAGTGAGACTCTGTCAAGAAGAAGAATAGGAAGAAGAAGGGGAGAGGAAAAAAGAGGATGAGGAGGAGAAAGGAAGGGAAGAAAAAGAGGAGGACAAATAGGAAGAAGATGAGGAAGAAGGGGAGGAAAAGAGGAAAAAGAAGAAGACAAGAAAGAAGAGGAAAGATGAGAAGAGGAGGAGGAGGAAAAACAAGAAAATTCTCCTACAAATTGAATGGTTATTGTTTTAATTTAAAAAGGTTTTTACAGGCTCGGCGCCTGTGGCTCAATCAGCTAAGGCGCCAGCCACGTACACCTAAGGTGGCGGGTTCGAATCCCCAGCCCGGGCCCACCAAACAACAATGATGGCTGCAACCAAAAAATGGCCGGGCGTTGTGGCGGGCGCCTG
>CAUYQV010089520.1:0-17748 GCA_963574575.1 Galagoides demidoff
GTGGTCCCAGCTACTTGGGAGGTGGAGGCAGGAGACTCGCTTGAGCCCAGGAGTTGGAGGTTGCTATGAGCTGTGATGCCATGGCACTCTACCCAGGGGGATAGCTTGAGGCTCCGTCTCAAAAAAAAAAAAAAAAAAAACAGTGGAAGACTTTTATGGGGTACAAAATTGTCCAGTGACACAGATAAACTCACCAATTTAGGGAACCATTTTAAGATGTCACCCCCAAAGTTAACCCATCATCCACTCTGAACTGGGTTCACTTTGCACCTCTGACCTCCTGAAGTCTGGGCTACCCCCTTGTTGAAGGTCACACACTGCAGGAAGAAGGCAGCTGTGTTGTTGTTGGTCTGCTGCCTGCCCCCAGCAGACGCTGAGGTGCTGCATATACACGAGAGTGGGCAGCCACGTCCCACCAGGAGCCCACACTCCAGAGGCCGTGATCCACAACTTAGCGAGGGGCCCTGCTATGACAAGATTCAGGTCACAAGTGGGCACTCCGTAGTAAAACCAGCAATTTGTTCATGTGTCTGATGGTTGTTAGAAATGAGTTCTCACCAGTGAAATTAATGGCATCTGTGAAATGTAGACCAGCTAGAATATTTGAGGCACACTGCCCACCCCTTCATAAACAGGGCATATGATTCCTAAGCAATTCCTACCAATCCCAGATCAGGGACGTCTGAGGGCCTAACAGACCCTGCAGGTAACAGCTCCTGCTCCTCAGTCCAGAAGATGTGGCATCTATCAAGCTAACAGAGCAGGTTGTAGGAACCACTTTACACCTACTTGTCAATGCGTATCTCTTTAATAAACCCCACAGAGAAGAATTTGGGCAAATACTTCCATCACACCTGGCAATAAAGTTGTAGAGACTAGCTAATCCTCACCCACCTCAAACAGTCTGGCAATGATTATTACCTACAAAAAGAATCTCAGAGTTGTGCATGGCCAAGTTGATGAGGTCGGTTTTCAGCAGCAGTTTATGATTCTTCCTCCGACAGGTTGGTGTGTGGCATAAATCATATGAGAGAGGGTAATTATTTAAAATTTAATTTTTTAATATCTTTCTTTTAAAAAGTATCTCAAATTCCGAGACTGTTTAGAAAATTAAATACACTGGTAGGAAGTTAAAGTCACTACCATTGTTTAGAGGTGTGTCATGAGACCCCCGACTGTAACAAGGCAGGAGAGAACGAGGTTCACGTGCTTCCTGATGGAGCCGCTTGCCACACTGTGAACGATGAGCACCTGATCCTTTTGATAATGGTGACTGCCCAAAAGCACTGACCACAAGTCATTCCCATAGCAACGGTTGTCAGGCCAACAGGCCTTTTCAGATGCAATCAAAGAAAATGTAAATCAGGAAACACTTGCAGACTCAAAAGTATGGTCTTGGGAAACCAGAAATAAGTTGTTAGCTCACTCACAGGCCTGGATAAGGATGTGGCTCATTCTGGGTGCAACTCAGAATAGGACTGAAATGCCAAATTTGCTATCAAAGAGTCCCTGCTGACATAAAGCCTATGGTCTCACTAGCTTTCCTTCCCCTCTTCATAAGCTGTCTAAGGGTGAGCAGACAGAACACGGAGAAAGGAGCTCTGCTAGAAAGCCAAAGTCCCTGGTGAGATGGCCTTTGTCTGGACAAGTTTATTGATTCTAAGCCTAAGATACACTGAGAAGAATATCAGTTCTCTGTTAAGGAGTTATCAGGGTAGGGAGAAAAAAGGTACTGCTGGCACTGCACAAGGGAAGAAGGGTGGCGGCAAGGAGTTGCATGGGGACACGGAGGAGAAAAAAAGGGAACACAGGACCAACAAGGTCAGTGCCGCCTTCCCAGAGGGTGAGCTCCACCTGGACACTTCAGGTGATCTCAACACTGCATGTTCAGATAATGCCCATTTTCAATCCTGGAAGTTTATTTCTCATGTATTCTTCAGATCTCTTCTTTCATAGTTAGACACAGTCTTATCTATAATCAAGTTTCAAAATATAAACCTCCTTGAAATATATTTATGACAAGTTTCCAGAAAAGGACAAGTGTCAGAACTCAAGGGTAATATAATTCAAATAACACGTGGGGAAAAAATGAGGCAATGGGTTCACCTACAAAGACACCAGTTCCAAAGAAAGAACAGTTTGTAGGCAGTACGGGTGGATCATGAGCAGAGGTATTAACAGTCTGCCCCTCACCCAAAAGCCTCTTAACACCTATTTCCTCCCACCCAGGTGAGTGGGGATGGTGCACCTGCCGACAGCCTGCTGAGAGGTGGTCCCAGGCTTTCTCAAGGGGCCTGGCAACCTGAGGCCATCCGTGGCCCTTTCACTCTTTCTTCTGTTTGCTGTCCTACCTGACTCTACTAACATTTAAGGCACTTCTTGGTTTCAAATTCTTCACTAAATCTTTTGTCTGTGTTTCTACTCATCAGTCTCCAAATCTATCCAGGTAAATACAAAATCTTCTCTAAAGAAGACAGATGAATGGCTAACAAACATATGAAAAAATGCTCATTATCCCTAATTATCAGAGAAATGTAGATCAAAACCACCCTTACATGTCACCTAACCCCAGTGAGAATGGCCCACATCAGAAAGTCTCAAAGCTGCAGATGCTGGCATGGATGTGGAGAGAAGGGAACACTTTTACACCACTGGTGGGACTGCAAACTAATACAATCGTTTAAGGAAGTATGGAGAATCCTCAAAGAACTCAAATTAGACCTCCCATTTGATCCTGCAATCTCATTACTAGGCATCTACCCAGAAGAAAAAAATCATTTTATCATAAGGACATTTGCACTAGACTGTTTATTGCAGCTCAATTTACAATCGCCGAAATGTGGAAACAGCCTAAATGCTCACTAACCCAGAAACAGATTAACAAGCGGTGGTATATGTATACCATGGAACACTATTCAGCTACTGAAAAAGATGGAGACTTTACATCTTTTGTATTAACCTGGATGGAGGTGGAACACATTCTTCTCAGTAAAGCATCACAAGAATGGAGAAGCAAAAGTCCAGTGTACTGAATTCTAATATGAAGGCAGTGGATGAGCCTTCAAGGGGGGTAGGGGAATGAGCAAGTGGGCAGAGAGCAGGGAGAAGAGAAGGGGGTCATAATGTATGGCACACTTCTTGGGGGCAGGACACAATTATAAGATGGAATTTATCTAATAAACGTAATCAGTGTAACCTAATTCTTTGTACCTTCGATGAATCCCAAATAATACAAATTAAATTAAATTAAAATTAAAAAAATAAAAAAGAGATGGAAAGATTCCATCTTTTACGCCTGAATAGTACTCCATGGTATACATATGCAATAGTTTATGTATCCACTCGTGGGTTGATATGCACTTAGGTTGTTTCCATATCTTTGCAATTTTGAACTGAGCTGCTATAAACATTCCAGTGCAAATGTCCTTATGGTAAATGATTTTTTTCTTCTGGGTAGATACCTAGTAACGGAATTGTGGGATCAAGCAGAAGGTCTCCTTTATTCTTTGAGGATTCTCCACACTTCTGTCCAAAAAGGCTGTACTAGTTGCAGTCCTACCAACAGTGCATCAGTGTAACCCTCTCTCTGCACTCATGCCAGCACCTGCAGCTTGGGGACCTGGTGAGGTGGCAGGTATATGGCACACCTCCTCAGTGAAGGACTCAACTACTACTCGGACTTTGGACTTTACCCTACAAATGCAAATAATATAACCTAATCATATGTACCCTCATAGTAATCTGAAATAAAAAGAAAAAAAATCTGGGGGAAACATGAATCTATAATTTATCCCACAAGGGACCAGAGAACCAAGGAGCGCAGCGTGTTAGAAGAGAGCCCTTCTTTTTCCTCTCACTTGGCACATTTAAGAAGATCACATTGTGTGTCCATTAAAGAGATCTGAGGTTTAATTTTTACTTACTTTTTGGGAGGTGAGGTTTAATTTTTTTAAAAGAAGTGATTCTATTTCTCAAATTACTGCTTAAGACTCTGGCAGAGCAGACACTCCTGAATGTCATCTTTGTTTGTAAATATATTTGGATAGGAGTTTGGTGAAGTCCCAGGAAGGAAAGGAGGGTAAGAAGAAATTCTGGGTCTAGCTCTTATCCAAATGGCTATCAATTGCCCTTCCCATCAGTAAAATCAAAACAGTTCTCCTTCAAGATGTGAGGGAAATTTAGCCAAATAGCATCTATGGAAGGTTCTGAACACTTCAGCAAGTAAAGCATCTTCATTATGCAGCATTTGCTGAACAACCAGAGCAAGGTTTGCAGGCCTCACACTGGAACAGACTCCCACAGGGTCCAACACCAAGCAGGGGGGCTCTGCTCAGCACGGGGAGGGCATCCTGGACAAGTTAGCCAGTTTCAACCTGCCTCCCCTAATTCCGTGTGTCTGGTATTCTCAAATAACAGAAAACTTCTGTGAAAGTAGAAAAAAGGAACAGCAAATAAACTGGGAGCATCTCCTCAACGAAATGCTCGCTAAACATCTCACAGCTGTGCAGAGACAACATGGATTCTTTAGCGGCAAGTTCAACAGTCAGGGCTCTAGTCCACCAAAATATGTGGCATGTTATCATCTTCTCAATGGAAAAGCTGTGTGTTTATAAAAACAACATGCTGGAGCCTCGGCTCATTTAAGATGCACATGGGCTGTTAAGGGTTGTAAAGCTCTTGAATCCAGGCAAAGAAAACAAAAGCCCCAAATAAGAAAATATTTACTTGCTCATAAAGTTCACATGCAATAGAAGGTTTTTAATTATACATTATTTATAACTATGGTTAATTACTTTATCACCTGAATAACATATATAAAATGCCTGCTTTTCTTGACAGGAGAGGGGGGGCAGTTAGTAAGAATAAAAATGAGAGAAATGCTTGGCCACATAGGAACTAGGAGTTTAGTAAATGTTCCCTTCTCCTTCCCTTTTCTGCCCATTAGGGGTCTGAGATGGAATTATTCAAAGGGCAGATGGCAGCACATCCAGTGTACATGTGAGTGTGAGTGTGACACACTAGACTAGGACCCATGGCCCGCCCAGACTGAGCCCGAATTAACTAGCAGCACAGAACTGAGAGCAGATATGACCAGAGTCCTATGAGCAGCCACAGTCAGCGAGGATGGCAGGGCAGCTCTGGTCTTCAGCACTCTAAAGATAAATCAATCATGATGAGGATAAGCAACTCCTGTGTGCCTTTGCTCTCTGCTCTTACCTGTTTGCTCCTTAGCAGAACCTTCAAATTTTGGGTAGGCAGAGAGAAATGAGGGTTGAAACATAAATCAGTCAATTTTCCAATTTATTGGCTATAACATGGGGTTGGAAAAGCAGCTTCTTGCTGAAGATGCTGCTTGGGCAGTTGCAATTCAACCTGGACTACTCCCTATCCTCTCCCCACAGCTCAATTTCTTTGAGAATTAAGAATTTTCATAAAAATGAGGCATACTCCAGATAAACAAAATTGCCATATCATCCATTTTTTAATCTATCAAATTGGCAGGGATTTGCAACAATGGACTGAATCCAAGGTGGGGAAGGGGCAACTGTGACCCCAGCTGGTTACAGGGGAACTGGAGTCCCAGCAGGACACTTGATGCCCAGTGTCACATCTACAACACGGCCATATTCTTTGCTCCAGAATTTGAGGTCTGGGGATTTATGCCAAGAATCAGTTTGGGTTATAAGAGTACAGCAGGACTTGGCCATAGTGCAATTCACCAAAGCACTGTTGCCTGAAGGAAAAACAAGTGCATAACTTGAGTGCCCAATAGTGGGAGATCAATAAATACACGATGTCACATCTTATGGCAGATGAGTACGCTACCATTAAAACTGAGGCTGGAGAAGGTTATTTCAAGGAAGAGATGTGAAAGTGTTCACAGTAGCATGAGTGGAACAAGTAAGTTGTAAACAGCACAGAGCAATCCCATTCTCTAAGTGCACGCAGGTGCAGGGGTCTACGTGCCATTTTAAACACGGGAAGAAAAGGCCACACTGGATACGACTGAAAGCATTCTGGTACTTTGGAGGGTAGAGTTAAAGGTGATCTGATTTTCTTCTTTGTAAAAACAAGATGAAGTGCTTAAATCACTGATTTAAAGAGTACACAGCTTGAATAAAACGCTCTTCTCCGCTATGCCTAAGCGACCACCTCTGCACACAGTCCAGAGTATAAATCAGGCTACAGCACCCGTGCTCAGTCAGCATTTGTTAACCTCCAACCAGCGGGAAGGTGGGTTTGCAGCCACATGGCAGCCAGCCTCCGGTACGCCCCTCCACCCGGTGATTCTCACCTCCTGGTATCCATGACTGTGCCTGGTGACCCAGTCAAGTGAACAGGCTGACCTACAGAGAACAGGGGATGGCAGAAATGACAGTGTGGGACTTGTGGGCGGAGTCTCCGGGGAAACCTGCCGCCATGTTGTGAGGAAGTAGAGGCCTCCTAGCCACAGTCAGTACCCGTTTGCCAACCTCCTGGCCAGGCTACTTTGGAAAATGGCCTTCCCACCTGTCAGATTTTCAGTGGGCTGCAGCCCCAGCCAACAGCTTGACTATAATCTCATGAGACTCCCCTGGCTTAAACAGCCTGAACTCCCTGACCCTCAGAAACAGCCGAAGAAATGTTCATTGTGTTGAGTTGCTAAGTTTGGGGGTGATTTGCTGCGAGGAACTAGGTAACTAACAGAGATGGCTGGCTCACAGGACAGACCCACATGACACACAGAATTCACTGCCCAGTGCAGCTGCTGAGAGGCCAGAGGTCTCTGCATAGGCACCAGTGCTGCTCCGCCAGGGGCCTCACAGCAGCAGCAGGCCGGACTTCTATCACCACAGTCTCCAGCTCCTCTGTGACACCAGGAAGACAGCGGACTGACAACACTGCTTGGTGAACATTCTAACTGGAGCAGCAGAAGAGGGGCACCAACTCCCCAGAGGAGACAGCATCTGACCTATAAACACAGACACTTAGAATCAATCTGGGGTCACAAAGTCACATGTGGCCCCAAATTGGAGGCAGACCCACAGAACAAACGACCTTCCACAAAGTAACACTTGAAACTGTACACACTGCCCAGAAATCCCTTTGATGTACTTTTAAGTTCACTTGGACTTTTTGATATTTGTTCTTGAAATCCTCTCCAAGTAAAATTATTTTTAACTCTCAATATATGACCATGTTTTAAGTGACTTGGGTTAAATACCTCCCTAAGGAACTACTATGAGCAGTTTATAATTTAAACAACATTTTTCCATTCCCCACTCTACCCCTTCCTTTTTCCTTTTTTTTCTTTTTAATCATAAACTTTTGGTAATGATTTCAGGGTTGTCAGTTACTTTAAACGCTGCAAGTTAACGATGGAAATCAAGACAGCCAGGCTTCCAACTCAATAAAATTATTACGGCTCAGAATATTTCAACTTCAATAGTTTCTATGTATATTTATATCATCAAATCAAGTCAGTAAATTGGGGAAAAAATCACCAAAATAGGGGATAAGTAACTCTGATAAAAATCAACATGGAAATATAGAAATTTAGCAAGCAAGGCTACACGTGAATCTTTCTAAGAGTCGAATATGAACGTCTTAACACAATAACTAAGAAAATGACATGAAGGCTATGTTAATCAGTTTGATGAAAATATTTCAAATTGTATATGAAAATACCACACTGTACCCCAGAATTGAATTAATGTACATAGTTATTGTTTAAAAAAAAAAAAAGAAAAAAAGAAATTTAGCAAGCAAGTACAGTAAAAAATATAATTTGGCAATTTAAGAAGGGAAATTAGGCATCTTCTATTGTCTCTTCTATTGTCAATATTTTTGAACAGGTTATTCTGAAATAATTTGTAACAAAATAGAAAAATATAATAAAGTTTTAAAATTCTGAGAAAATATCTTAGTGTACAGTTTTATTTCATTTTGGGTACAAGTATTTTTATGGAGACTCAGCGCCTGTGCCTCAAGTGGCTAAGGCACCAACTACATACACCTGAGCTGGCAGGTTCGAATCCCCAGCCCAGGCCCGCCAAAACAACAATGACGGCTGCAACCAAAAAATAGCTGGGCATTGTGGTGGGCGCCTGTGGTCCCAGCTACTTGGGAGGCTGAGGCAGGAGATTCGCTTGAGCCCAGGAGTTGGAGGTTGCTGTGAGCTGTGAAAAAAAAAAAAAGTATTTTTATGGAGAAAAACTAATCATATCAATGTTGCCAGGGTGCTTTAGTAGACATTTGGCTGAAAAATATGTTAGTTCCACTCAGCCATGAAATTAGTCCTCTGACCGACTATTGATAGAAAGACTTCTGTGCTCATTTCCCCAGGCATAAACTGAAAAGTGCCATCTTCCTTCTCCTGTAAGGGTAAATTTTAATGTCATTGTATATATGAACAGGCTATACAGAGTTAAAGCTCTTCTCAAGATGAGTTACGGTATTTCAAAGAAACCACACTTTTATCTTTGTAATCAAGTGGGATAAGCCCCATTGTAAAAAGGTCAAGAATCATAAACTTGATTAAAAAAAAATTTTCATCACTCTAGACATTTCCTTTTATATTATGTAAGAGCAGGAACCTGGTAAGAATTAAGTCCTTCCAATCCCATTCCCAAATAACATGCAAATATGAATAACAGTCACAAAAGAAAATATGATTTACAGACACATTTGACTTGCCTCATTTTCGTACCAGAAAAGGTTAGATATTTTACTGACTGTAAGAGGTCTAGGTGGGTACAAAATAGAACAGAAAAAAAAAAACGATTGACCAGTTGATCTCAAGCTGTTTTAGTCATCAAATGAAAACAAAAAGTCATACTAACATCCAAGAAAACCTCAGAATTTCAAGTTAGGACTTGAACATACTAGACAGATTGAACAGCTAGCCGATCAATTAGCAGCTACAGATGACAGTAAGACCACAGAAACCAGATGGCACTCCATCAATAAGCTACTCCCTACGTACAAAAGACATCTGGCCACGTAACTCTGAAATTCAGTAATCAACAGCCACTGAGCGCTTGTTATGCACCAAACAGCACTGGGCTCAGCACCTGCCATAGAAAGAACAAGGCAGTACCCAGCTGGGTGACAGAGCCCGTTCACTGCTCAGCTCAGAAGCCAGGGGCTCCCACACCTCGCAAGTCTAATGATGAACTTGGCAGCCTCTGTCTAGATTATCATAACAAGTATTTTCGGTATAATCATAATGGTACAGCCCCAAATCAGCTAGTCTATCAATTAACTAAAAGGAAATTTGCTAGACGTGACCAGATTCCTCATTACCTCTTCTAATGATGGTGCTCTGTTGATTTATTAGGTATTTGCTTTGGGTTTAACTAATGGAACTCCCCCTTCTATCCAAACTTTTAAAGGGGGAGAGAAAATTGTATAAAGAACCTTAAAATAATCCATTCATTCTTAAGGACTTTCTGAATCTAAAACTCTTAAAAATGCTGTTATGTTATTTGGGAAACATTGTTAGAAAATGGCAATTTAGGAGGAAAAAAAAGGAAGAAAAGAAAATGGCAATTTGGGAAACATATTTTGACCCGAACATGGAAACAAATCTTTTTTTTTTTTTAAAGTTACTATGGATAAGCTTTTCTACAAATGCACAAATTCAAAAAAAAAAAAAAAAATACCGATTTAAACTCACTAGATTATTTAGAGGTGGCATATGAAACAAGCATCAGGTTCAGGCCTGAAGTCAACTTACTACTTTACAAAGGTCTCAGAGCTACAAAGGTCGTAAGTGGCTCAGCAGCTCTCCCTAAGCTAATAATTCTATTTTTAATGTTGCTTACATTGAAAAAAATGGTTAACATGGCTTTTGCATTCTTAAAAGCCATCTTTCAGGGTATTTTGACATTTACTTTGCTATTAATGCTCTACTGACTGCAAAGGGAGAATTTCTGCATCTGGCCTTCCCTTTCCAAGTTTATGTCTCCTGCCCTCAAACCTCTCGCCCCAGCAACCTCACTGTCTCTCTGGGTCCAGGTCTGGCAAAGGCCAAGGGTTGCTTTGCTCCCACAGCCCACAGTTTTGTTTTGTTTTGTTTCAATGTAGATATAAATGTCCTGCAAGTCATCAGAAATTAAGCAAATACAGCCATGCCAAAACATTCCTTTTAAAACATCTGCTGTAACAACAACCGATTAAAGTGATGACAGAGCCTATGAAAACAGATGACCATGCTGGTGCTGTTTTTAATGTCTTATGCAATAAATAGCACAGAAATAAGTTATCCAGCTTACCCTGGCTTCAGCCTCTTGGTTATGAAGTTAATGCTTTAAAAGTAGCATAATTCAGAGTGGAATTGGCCAAAAAAGTTAAGCTGCTCGGAACTGATAGAGATGGGATAAAGGCTTTGAAAAATAATGAAAAGGAGGCCTTTCTCTGGGGAGGTATATTCATTCGTCAGAGGAATCAATTAAAACCCCAGCATGACCCCAGATTCTTTACAACTACAATGTTTTACATTCTCTTTCACTGAAACATTCTCCATTAAATACGCTGCTAAAGTAAAAGAGAACAAAATTTAAACTGTAACAACACCAAGGTCTCGGATAAAATCAGCACTGGAGAATAAGCAAAGAGCCCCTCAGACTGAGAACATCATGCGAGGCAGCAAGAACAGAGCCACGCACGCTGCCACCTGTTTACACCGTGGGGACCAGTCCAGAGGGAACTGACTAACAGGTGGAGCATCCCACAGTCCTGTGTCCATAGGTTGTCACCTACACATACGTGACTAGCACACCCAAGAAACTACAGGGTTGGTCCCTACAACAACACTAAAAGAAATGGCATGAAGGAATTCATCATGAATGCCACCAGCCCCCCAGACTCGCGTTTTCTATTACTAGGTAATACTGATGATGACAATGCTTTCACCCTTTTAACATCCAGGAATCTTCGAAGCTTCATGCCATGTACTTCTTGGTTCGTCAGCTCGGTTTGCTGAGTGAGCCCCTCGTGAACCAGTGACAAATAAGACAGGACTGAAGAGGAAAAACAGCAACACCACGTCTCACACTTCCACACCCCAAGTTATGACTTTCTTTAGAATGCTAGCCAATGGGCAGCGCCTATGGCTCAAAGGAGTAGGGCGCTGGCCCCATATACTGGAGGTGGTGGGTTCAAACCCCAGCCCCAGCCAAAACTGCAAAACTGCAAAAAAAAAAAAAGAAAAAGAATGCTAGCCAAAACCAAATATCTGCAGACTGCCTGCTCTGTGCTCTATGATGGGTGCTGTAGGGGAGTTTTACATTCTGGTTCCTGCCTTGGGGAGATCATTGTATTTTTTAAGAGACAGGGTCCTAGCTCCAAGGCTCAGGATGGAGTGCAATAGCACAATCACAGCCCACTACAGCCTCAAACTTCTGGGCTCAAGTAAACCTCCTGCTTCAGCCTCCGGAGTAACTAGAATTATAGGTATCCTCCCTGCCTAGCTAATTTGTTTGATTTTTTTATTTTTTTGGTAGAAAGAAGGTCTGCTAAGTTGCCCAGGCTGATGAATACAACTCATTTGCAGCTATGTGGGTGACAGAGCTAGAGCATAGGTGTGGAGACAAGTTTTTGCTTGTGATCCTTATGAGGGAGGAGCAGGAGCTCAGACCTAGATAGGCCTGAGTTTGGTCTTTACCCCAAAGGACAGGGGTCCTCAAACTAAGGCCCGCGGGCCACATGCAGCCCACCAAGGACATTTATCCAGACCGCCGGGTGTTTTTGCCACCACTGCCTGTCCTGCTTAGCAGCCAACTTGTCCCCGGCCCACAGTCCAGCCCTCCAATGGTCTGAGGGACAGTGAACTGGCCCCCTGTTTAAAAAGCTTGAGGACCCCTGCCAAAGGAAATGTGCTGGGGGCTGCTGAGACCAAGTGTCTGAGAGATATTAAGTGGGCCATGGTACGAGAGACACAGTACATGCCTAGGCATTTAGACCCATCAAGTACAATTAGAATAACTCCAGTTTGAAATGATAAGGTCTCAAATTCAGTGGTAGCACAAAAATCAGAAAATATGGGTCCTCTGCACCTAACATTTAGAGGACCAGGACCAGGCATGAGTAAAACTCTGAAAGCAGCCCCAGCAGATCAAGTGCTGATCACTGCTGGCCCCTCATGTTATGTCATTATTAACAGATGTAGTGGACAGGTCCCAGTCAGGAGGCCACGGAAGAGGATCTGGTACCAGAACCTGAGCCAACAAAAGAACCCTGATCACAACAGGGCAAAGAGGCACTCAGCAGAGGAATGCTCACCTGACAGACTTCCAGGCAGAAATACCTGACCTCGGTTCCCTGCAGGCCCAAATCTCAGAGGGGTCACTGGCCTCGGGGAAGTGGCGAGATCCTGGAGGAGAGGGCATCAGGCAGCACCCTCACCCAGCACCTGACTCCAGCACTGCGGCTTCCATACTGTGACCAGGAACCTCTTGGGTGGCCTCAGAGACACCTCTTCTGCCACCCTCCTACACAGGAGGCTCTGAGCCTGCTGGCATCGCGACCCCGGTCCCATCAAACAGCAACTCATGATGTGGATCTGTTGGCGCAAGGGGGCCCCTGCTGATAGAGTGGAGCACAAGTGCTCTGTGGAGAACCCTGCCTGGTCTGTTAGGGATGAAACTGCCCGAGGGGAGCCACACCGCTCAGACAGGCTGATTCAAGAGGGAGACTCCGTGCCTCAAAAGTGCTCATTAGCCAGAGAAAAGGAAAACAAACCCTGAAAACGAGGAGGCCACAGCTGCAAAAATGTTCAATTCAATAGCATTAAAGCAGAAAAGAAAACCTTCAAATGACCTCATATTCAACTATAAAAAGCTGAGAAGCAGAAAAATCCGGAAAAGGGCAAGTGAAGTTGTTTAAATTTCCTCATGAAAGAACAGTGAGCAGTTCAGAGGAGATTGGGGCCTGAGTTAAAATAAGAACTGTGGGGCTCATTCCACTGAGGCTTTGGACCACAGCTCATGATAATTACGAGAGGGCTCGGTGTCTACCCCGACCACTGACGCAGCCGTGGCTCCATGAGCGCTCACTCAGGCACACTCAGGATAGGGCCTTGCCCAGACCCGACCAACAACAGGGACTCCAGATGGTGCCACTGCCCCAGAGGTTGGCTCCCGGCTCCCTCACCTCTGGACAGTGGCCGGGTTTGGCTGCCATTCTGCAGGAGTTCCACTCTCACACCAAATTCCTCACAGAAAATAAAACTGCCTTCTCTTGTAGAGCTGTAAGGGACATACCTCACTGTTTACAGTTTGTGATGTGACACACTGCCATCCTGTAAACAGAAATTCAAGAAAATTCAAAATTCAAAACAGCTTGCCAAACTATACCCTGCAATCAGGTAGCACTCAGTACTCATTTCTGCAGCAATATCCCAAACTGTTTTTAAGTTTCAAAACCTAAATCAAAAATAGATAATAAAAACTGGTACTACAGACATCTGATATCTTAAAAATGTAAACGCATGGACAAACATATGTTGCTCTTTTCAACAATATTACAAGAACCAAACACAGACATTAGTAACAGCTTCGGGAAGCTATACTAAAAGCAATGCTTCTTATTTTCTTATGAAAGAATTGGCAGCTCAGATTAAACTAATTAGATGTATATGTGTGCAGAATTGTTTATGACTTGCCCTGGGCATCTTCATACCTGTAAGCATCTCTTATTTGGGATATACAAATCATTTCAGCCTGAGGGCCGTGTATCTACTCCCCTTGCAGCTGACAAGGGCCTTCTGTGGTCAAACAACGAGCTAGCTGCCAGAAACGGGGAAGTAAAAGTGACCCAGTTGCAGATGCAGAGACATGAGGAAGAAAGGACAGCTCGTTCAGATCAGAGAGGCCAGACAGCCTGGAGTCTGGAACACAGAAGACAGTGGTCAGTTTAACTAAAGTGGATGGACCCACATCATAACTGCTGGGGGTTACCTGCACGTGTAGCAGGACAAAAAAAAAGACTACCTCATTCAACCAACAAATGTTTAATAAAACACCTGCCAGACAGGCTCTCACCCTCAGACACACAGATACCCTCTCGAGCGCTATCCTTCTTTCAACCAAATGGATAAGAAGGCACTCATCAGCAGAGCCCTAAAACCTCCTCTCTGCCCAGCTCCTTCAGCCCCAGAAAGGCTGGGGTCTCTTCTCCAGGAGAAGCTGAGCCATCAGCAGTGGTCTCTTCTCCAGGAGAAGCTGGGCCATCTTTGAACTATGCAGTCCCCTGCTGCTTCCTGGAACACCTGTGCTGATGAAAAGCAGGCTCTGACCTGATGGGTACCAGCTGCTGAGCAGAAAACACCCAAGGTAATCGTGGCTGCGGAGCTAGTGCTTTAATGACAACAACGCCTTCAGACAGGCTGGGTGCACTTCCAGGAAACAAGAGGTCTGGTTTCCTCTTAAAAGCAAACCATACTGCTCCCTTGGCAGCCCCACCACCCCAACCCTCCTTGGCTTCTGCACCCACTTAGTTAGGATTGTCCCACACCTGCCAGAGGTCGGGGATCTTACACAACCCCCAGTACCTGAACTGCAGGTTTGACAGATCCATTTGCTGCTCTGATGTCCATCAGCATCCTTCTTCCCTGCCCCTCCCACAATGTCCACTTGGAAATTTGGCACAAATCCCATGTTTCCTTCAACTCTGGGTTTCATTTATAGGGGTTGGAAACTAATGTGCTTTTTGGCTCATGTAACAAGGAAAATTCTATGATTAACACACACAAAAAAAAATTAATTCCTTTTTTGAAGCAAACAAAACTGTTTTTCATATTACTTTAAAAGAAAAATAGGAGATAAAGTACAGTCACTACAGTACATCAAACTCCTACAGGATGACAGAGAGTGGGAAGAAGACTGCAACAAGGAGGCGGTGAGGTCAAACCAAACGTAAATGTCCAGGGAAAGTGACAAATCTTCCTTACAGAAGAATTCCAAATAACCAGCGTTGCCAGGTTTACAAAACACAGGACACCCAGTTAAATTTGAAGTTCAGATACTGCAAAAGACATACACTAACATATCATTCCTTGTTTATCTGGATGTCCTGGAACCCGATAAATAATGAATGTAGACATTTCCAGGAGATGAGGTTTAATCCTCTTAACCCCTTTGAGGGTGGGCTATGCTTAGTGATGAAGAAAGAACAGGGTAAGGAAAGAAAAAATACAGTGGAAACTCTATAAGTTGACCACCCAAGGAACTATAACTGGTCAATATATGGAGGTGGTCAACATAAGGAACTAGGCCTACTGTACTGACACATACATGTGGTACATGGCCAGCAATGAAGATTAAGTCAGGATCACAGAATCAAGATGGTGGCCGAGTAGTAGCTTCTGTGTGACTGGGTGCAGTAAGAGTGAGGAGAGAAGACTCCAGGCATCTCTGGCCAGTGGGTTTTGCCCAGAGGCTATCCTCTAGTGACCCAGGAAGTCAGCAAGAGACTTCTGGGCCCTACAAGGAGAGCGGAAGTGGTAGGAACGGGCAAGTAGTGGGTGCCCATTTGTTGGGTCGGAGAGGCTGCCTGCAGCTATACCTATAGCAACAGCCAGACTGCAGGCGGGAAGAGCCTTGCCTGAGGGCTGTGTTGGTTTTTCTGAACTTGAGCACTCCATTGAACTGCCTTGGGAGACCTTGGGCCAGTGTGCGGATAACTCTGGGCACTGTCTGGGGCCCTGGACTGAGCCACTGAGCCGGTAATGCGCTAATGACGTTCAGCTGTGTGCTGCCGCACAGCAACAGTGGGGGAGCTGCCCCTGAGTGTTGCAGCATGGGGGTCAGCCGGCAGACCTTGGGGGAGTAATCTAGTGACTGAGCTGGGGGGCTGAGATGCCGGGAAAGTGCAGAGATCCAAGTGTTTGGCAGATTAACAGCCAAATCCGGGGCATTGAGGGAAACTGGATTTGGCACACTGGATAAGATGGCCACCATGTCAGGAGAGATCCCAGGGATAAGTCCTTTCCTTGGAAAGCTTCTCCTTGGCCAACATTCATGGTCTGGAGTGTCTTTTAAGTGGGCTGAGGAGACATTTGGGCTCCTAAGCCTGCAGGGTCTGTGAAATCAGCTGAGGGCTCTAGTGTCCATCTTGTACAGCTGTATCAACATTGGGATTAACTTCTCATTCCTCAGAAGATCACCTGTTGCCCAGACAATATTTACTAAGTTATACATACTGTTTGGGTTTTTTTTTGGTTTGGGGGTTTTTGTTTTTGTTTTAATTTCAACTTTTTTTTTGATAGTTTTCTTTTTTCTTTTTCTTTTTTTCATTATTCTAGTTTAAATACAATGTTCCATTTTTGCCTTCTTTAATAATTAGAATTTCATTTTTGCCAGTGTTTCTGCCCCAATTATTTGTTTTTTTACCCCCAATTTTATCCTATAAGGGTTTTTGCTTGTTTGTTATGGTTTGATTTATACTATTTTTGTCTTTCCTCTCTACCTGGTTGAAATGGGGTACTGTGTCTGAGCCAGCTGGCAAAGAGCTATTGACCTCAAGGGAATAACCCAACCAGGAACCCCCAGAGGTTGGGGGGTCTTTAAGGGTGGGTCACAGTACCCTATATACATCGATATTACTCTTGTTTCTTTCTTTTTTGGTGCTTTTCTTTTTATTGTCAATACTTCCTTTTACTCACCCCCTCTTCTCTCTTTCTCTCTCTCTCTCTTTTAATCTCTTTTCCCTTCTTGCTCCTCAATTTTTTTCATCCTCTGGTCTTGTACCAAAAGGACTCATTAAAACTTTATGCCAGCAGCATAGTAACTTAGAGCAAGAAGAAGTGAAAGGAAAATTAGGGCAAGGAAACAGATATAAGAAAGCACTCATGAAGAAGCATCAGCAGAAAAATCCTGGAAACATGAAGTGACAGTCCAGAGTAAACCCCTTCTAGGGATGGTGATGTAGCAACAGCAGAGGATTCCTCCTATAAAGAAATGCTAGAAATGACACAAGGGGAATTTAGAATACATATGCTGAAAATAATGAGGGAAATTGCTGAGAAAGTGGAAAACAACCAAAAAACAATGAAAGAAATTGCTGAGAAAGTGAATAATAACCAAAAGGAAATTCAAAAACAGACTCAAATAAGAGATGAACAATACAAAGAATACAGAAAGGATATAGCAGAGCTGAAGGAACTGAAGCAGTCAATTAGGGAACTCAAAGATGTAATAGAAAGTACCAACAACAGATTAGACCATGCTGAACTAAGAATCTCAGAGGTAGAGGATAAAGCTCTCGAGATAACCCAGATAGTTAAAGTGGCTGAAAAAAAGAGAGAGAAAGCAGAACATTCACTGATAGAATTGTGGGACTCGGCTCGGTGCCTGTGGCTCAATCGGCTAAGGCGCCAGCCACGTACACCTAAGGTGGTGGGTTCAAATCCCCAGCCCAGGCCCGCCAAACAACAATGATGGCTGCAACCAAAAAATAGCCGGGTGTTGTGGCAGGCGCCTGTGGTCCCAGCTACTTGGGAGGCAGAGGCAGGACACTCGCTTGAGCCCAGGAGTTGGAGGTTGCTATGAGCTCTGATGCCATGGCACTCTACCCAGGGGGATAGCTTAAGGCTCTGTCTCAAAAAAAAAAAAAGAGTCTCCTTGGGGCAGGTAGCCGATATCATACCTAAACCAGATCCCCATTTTAAAGGGTCCTCTTCCCACTAGGTAACTGGGCGTATCTCAGAACCCTCCAACCTAAACTTCTGTCCCCTAAATGGGATGGCCCCTTCCTAGTCCTCCTCAC
>CAUYQV010089521.1:0-34217 GCA_963574575.1 Galagoides demidoff
AACAATGATGGCTGCAACCAAAAAATGGCCGGGCGTTGTGGTGGGTGCCTGTGGTCCCAGCTACTTGGGAGGCGGAGGCAGGAGACTCGCTTGAGCCCAGGAGTTGGAGGTTGCTATGAGCTGTGATGCCATGGCACTCTATCCAGGGGGATAGCTTGAGGCTCTGTCTCAAAAAAAAAAAAAAAATCTGAAAACATACCTTGGGGAAGATTCCCTATTTAACAAATGGTGCTGGGAGAACTGGCTGGACCGGTAGACGATTGAAACTGGACCTTCACCTTTCACCCCTAACAAAAGTTGATTCTCACTGCATAAAAGATTTAAACTTAATACATGAAACTATAAAAACACTAGAAGAGAGTGCAGAGAAAATGCTTGAAGATAGTGGCCTGGGAAAATATTTTATGAGGAAGACCCCTCCTGGCAATTGAAACAACACCAAAAATATATTACTGGGATCTGATCAAGCTAAAAAGGTTCTGCACACTATGGTACTACAGCCAAAGCAAACAGACAGCCTTCAGAATGGGAGAAGATTTTTGCAGGTTATGATTCCAACAAAGATCTGATAACTAGAATCCACACAGAACTCAAATTAATCAATAAGAAAAGAATAAACAATCCCTTCCATAATTACACAAGAGACTAAAACAGAAACTTCTCTGAAGATGACAGATAGCCAACAAACATAAAAAAAATGCTCATCATCTTTAATCATCAGAAAATTCCGAATCAAAACCACTTTGAGATTATCACCTAACTCCAGTAAGATTAACCCATATCACAAAATCCCAAAACTGCAGATGTTCTACAGAGAGAAGGCAACACTTCTACAGTGCTGGTGGGATTGCAAGAAAGATGTATGGAAAGCCTTTTTGAAAAGGTGTATGGAGAATTCTCAAGGAGCTAAAAGTTAACCTACCATTTAATCCTGCAATTCCATTACTAGATATCTACCCAGATGAACAAAAATCATTTTACCACAAAGACATTGCACCACAATGTTTATTGCAGCCCAATTTGTAATTGCCAAATTACAATTTGGGGAGCCCAAATGCCCACCAATCCACGAATGAATAACAAATCGTGGTACATGTAGATCACAGAAGACTATGCAGCCATAAAAAGATGGAGACTTTACATCTTTTATGTTTACCTGGATGGAGCTGGAACATACTCTTCTTAGTAAATTAGCTCAAGAACGGGGGAAAAGTATCGATTGTACTCAATACTATTATGAAACCAATATATAACACTTACACATTCATACAAATGATAAAACACAAATATAGTCCAGAAGGAGGAAGGGAAAAGAGGAAGAAGGGAGGAGCAGAAGGAGGGCGAGTGGAGGAAGGGTATTTTTTTTTATTTATTTTTTATTATTTTTTAATAAGTCATAACTTTGTACATTGATGCATTTATGGGGTTCAGTGTACTGCTGAAGAGAGGGTATTTTGTGGGATCTTACCTAATGTGCACAGTGCAAGGGTACATTTCAAAACAACCAAGAGTATATTATAAATGTCTTTCCACAAAAAAATTAAGTGAGGTGATGGTTATGTTAATCAGTTGGATTTAAGGACTCCACATTGTATATCAAATCATCACATTGTACCGCACAAATGTATACAGTTATGATTTAATAAAAATTAAGTTAAAAAAATAAAATTGTAGTTCCCATTTAAATTGACCATAGTTTTTCCAGCTCTCTCTGGACATAAGCTACAGTTATCTGAAATCTAAAGGATTGTTTCAAGATAAAGCATATGGACTTATTTTTTGATGTTCTCAAATTCAGGATTTCAAGTTATGCTGTGGTACTAAACTATTTCATATTATCTAAATCCATGTACCTATGTAACATCAGGAAAAATACACAAATATCCACACTTTGACTCAGTGTTTAAATGAAAAAACTTACACAGATACAACATTTGATTGACTTCTTAATTTCTCAGGTCCCAATATGACTGATAAGTTCTCAACACATATGGAGAGAGAGAGTGACTAAGGACAGCTCCAGTCAGTGCCACTGAAACCTGTTTTTGTCCTAAAGCATCTGTTCGCTCCTCATCCCACTTCCTTTAGATCACTGCTCCTCTCTGTAGCTCAAATAGGATCACCAGTCATAACAACCCCTTCTCACACACCTGAGAAGGTATTGAGTTGCAAGTAATAGAATGCCCAACCAATAGTGACTTGAACATCTCGAGGCTGATTCTCCCTCAGGACTAGAGTCTAGAGACAGGCCATTACTGATGCTGGAGCAGGGGCTCAGAGATGGCAGACACAGGTCTCTGGGCTTCTCTTGGGCTTTCTTTCAATGGTTACAATGTGGCTGACCCAGTCCCAGGCATCACATCAACCTTGAGACAAGAAAATGGGGGTGGGGAGGAGGAGCACTGCTGGTGACATTTATTCCTTTGATTAGGAAAACAGAAGTTTTCCAAGAATCTTTCAGATTTCTACTTGGATTTTGTTGGCCAATCCTGGAGGAAGATGAGGATCCTGAAGCTGACCCATTCATCAGGCATCACCAGGACGCTTTGGAAGGCTCAGCCACTAAAGGAAGCTCAGACCACAAGGGAAGTGCACATCTACCTCCACAGGTCTCCTTTAAGGTCTCACTTCCAGAGATGCTCCTGAAGCAGAACAGCCTTTCCCAAAGTGTGTCCTCATACCCTTATTTCCAAGGCTATTTATATTTTGTAACAAATGGGACTGTTGCTAACAACTGTATATATATTCACTCCATGCCCTTTCTGCCTTGGTAGGGAAGAGATTTCCTCCACACTGCTCACTTTGAACTTTGCCACATGATGGGCTTTGGCCAACAGAATGTTGGTGAGAATGATGAAAACACAGGCTTTACACATGTTTGTGTGGTTTGGCTGGACACTTGGCATCTGTGACCCACCATGGGAAGATGAAGCCCCAAAGAGCTGCTGTTCCAAGGAGAACATGGAAATACGAAATATAACTAAACCCAACTTACAGTCTAAATCCTGGTGCCCAGAGGCCAGCCCAGCCCAACTAGGTTGCAGCCAACCTGCAGATGGGTAAAGAAGAGAGAGAAATGCTTATCTTTTTAAGTCAACAGACTTGGGAATGGTTTGTTACAGAGCATTATTGCAGCAATAGCTGCCTAATAAATGCTTAATCTGAGATAAAGTTTCAATCTTACTTAACTTACTTGACTTTCATGGTCAATTAAGATTGGAAAATTGCTGGGTTAAGCAAATTTAATAATTATTTTTACTGGAAAGAGCTCAAGTATTTCATGTGGTCATATGTTGTATTGGTTTGCATAGTTAGGGCTTGTGGTGTGGACCCCCAAAAAACATACCAATAATTCAGAATGTAACCTTCTTTGGAGATAGGGTCTTTACAGAGGTGATAAAGTTAAAATGAAGTCATTAGGGTGGGCTCTAATCCAATCTGATTGGTGTGCTTATAAAAAGGAAATTTGGACACAGACACCCATGATATGAAGATACACTGGGAACAGGTGACTATGTATAAGCCAAGGAGAGATTCCTGGAACAGACTCTTCCCTCACAACCCTCAGAAGGAACCACACCTGCCAACATCTGGATCTTGGACTTCTAGCCCAAATTACTTAGCAAGGAAGTTTCTTTATTCTAATGTATAAGATACTCCATAACATCCTTTTTGGGTGCTATACAATTCAACCCATAACATATGCATTATGAATTTCCAGGATAAACATACTCAATATGTTATGTCTTAAGTTTAACTGACCAGAAAATCCCCTTTGAAAGTATGACTTGTCTGGACACACTTTGGAAATACTGGCTTTGAGGGATCCATTTCTCAGACTTACAGTAGGAGAAAATAGGGAGTCTGGAAGAAAGTATAGAGATAAGATAGTATCTGAGTAGTGAATACATCTGAGCTTCAACCACAAACTCTATGGGACCCACTATTCCTGAACTCAGTCCTTGATTTTACAAACAGTACTCAGGATGACTATAGTTACATTCAACTGTCAGCAGACAACCCGTCAGGAGGCAGCTGACTCGCCATCTTCCCAACAGGGGATAAAATAAATCCTCTCACTCGCTTACAATTGGTCCAACTCATTAAACCTGTGTACTCACAATGAAATGTGTATTTTATAACAGAGTTAAATGACCCCTGTTGAAATGACCCTGCAGTTATACAAATAAAATTTTAAAACAGTAATAAAAGAAACAGAAATGTGATCCATCTCAACCTTTTCAAGTTTTGTGCTCAAAATAAGAATCAATAAATCATATGTTGAAACTGGATCAAAAACCATCAAAAACTCGTATTAATATTGATTTAGAGTAGATTCTTTCCTATGGTGTTAAGCCAGAAATAGAAATGATCACATAACCATTGCTTAAAAGCCATAACATTTCCCAGACAGGTTTGCTTACACTTCTTAGGTTCCATTTCCCAATGACCTTGTCCCACTTCTACACACACAAGATGGGTAGATCTAGTACAATCTCCTAGTGTGTGATGCTATTTATATTCATGCAGAGCCTTGGCTGAAGATGTACAACTTAGGAAAACGTCTAAAAATTGCTTTAGGTGTACCTAATTTGGAAAAAAAAAAGTTAATTGCACAAAATACCCAGGTATGTGCAAAGTCAATAACTTATATGCACCAAATCACAAAATATAATTATTATAAACGTCCTGAAAATTCATTCTCTACCATATTTTCTCTCTCTACTCTCCAATACACAGATAAATAGAATGGACATGTAAACAAAAGACAAACCTATAATCTTTTAGAGAAAACTGGGTCACTTTACTTCCTTGTAGTTGCATCCACCCTCCCATCTCCTCCTCTATCCCCCAGAACATCTATCCCAACCCCATGGGCCACTAAAAACAATAAGGGGGCTTTGTTAAGTGGCTGGAGACATTCATTCTCAATATTTTCCCTTACTTCTCCCTAGATTATTCTACAGGTGTGAGGTTGAGAGCACAGGCTATGGATTCTTGCCATTCCAAAGAAGTAACTACCCACAATCCTTGGTCTCATTTTCCACCAGTTCATGAAAGCACCACTTTAAGCAAAAGCACAAGTGACAGCACAAAGATAACGCTGCATCCATGCATTCTGGTTTACAAACAAGCACATGATTGCAAATTTCAGGGCTGCAACTCTTAGCAGTAGCAAATGTATTTATATTCATGCAGATCTGTGAGGCTGAGAAGTAGGGCCTTGGAGAGAAGCTGAGGGGATGGAGTACAGATGGGGGAGGTGGTGAACACCCATCCAGGGACCTGAGTATCAACACTTTGCACATAAAAAATGTCGTCATAGCCACCTACACATAAGCCCCAAGGTTCCAAACAGTCCTGCAGCTCCTGTAACACACAGGGGGAGTCCAAAATCCTCCCTTAGATCTAGAGTTGGCTTCAGCTCCCCATGAGGACTTCAAAACCTACTGCAAATAAATTGATGAGTATGCCCTCTGCAACGCTGCGCGTAAGAAGGAAAGGTCTGTGCTCAGTTAATTTAGTTTGCACTAAATTTACAGAACTATGAACTTCATATATAAAAGCACTTGAGTTTCCTCACCCCTACGCTATAATGGACCTGCTTCCCACGACTCCTCACATAGTATGATTCAAATTGTCTTAGATCATCTGAATTCAGGCTAGTGAAATTTTAATTATCTAAATACCCCTAGAAGAATTACCTTCATAGATGCAGTCTCTGGTTGTTGTGGTAAGAAATCATAATCGTATGTCCCTTATCTCTTTCATGTTCCTGTCTTCCACACAGAAAAAGTTTCTGTGATTTTTCCTCTAAAGGGAAATTGTTTCAGTAAATGGTGGAAACCCTAAATAGCACAAAAAACATTTCTAGGAAAAGAAACATTTCCTAATTAAGAATAAAAATTCTATTGCTTTTCAGACTTTTAGCAATGATCAAGTGAAGAATAAAAATTCCTATTAAACAAAATCTCATTCTTAATCATTATACCAAAACTACTCATTTTGGGCAGGATGCAGTGGTTCATACCTATAATCCTAGCACCCTGGGAGGCCCAGGCAGGTGGACTGTTTGAGCTCAGGAGTTCAAGACCAACCTGAGCAAGAGCAAGACCCTGTCTCTACTAAAAATAGAAAAACTAACCGGGTGTTGTGGCCAGTGCCTGTAGTTCCAGCTACTTAAGAGGCTGAGGCAAAATGATATCTGGAACACAAGAGCTTGAGGTTGTTGTGAGCTATGATGATTCCACAGCACTTAACTCCAGGGCAACAGAGTGAGACTTCATCAAAAAAAAAAAAAAGAGAAAGAAAGAAAGAAAGAGAGAAAGAGGGGGAAAAAAACTACTCATTTATTTCATGTAACATTTATAAAGTATGACTTTCCTCTTATACTAAAATTCTATTCACAGTTCAGTGATCTTTTAAGGAGTCAGTGACCATAAAGTTAAGATCTTAGATTTTGGCAGGAAATGGACCAACACACTGACAGCCAGCTCTGTCATTTACCAACTGTGTGAACGTGAGCCCATTGTTTATTCTCTCTACCTTAATGTTTCATCTGTAAAAAGAGAAAAATTCCAGAACCTACCACAGATGACAGGTGCAAATACTAAATAATATAAGGCCTAGCATATAGCAAGCCCCCCACAATGTCTCCAGGTAGCAGCAGCAGTGTAATAGAAACAACAGAAACAGCAAAGTCTGGATTGCTCTCCAAACTTTATTTCATATAGTTCCACTTTTGGACACACATAAAAATCCCACTGGTAGCTATCTACCATATTTGCCTCTCTTCCCTTTCCTGGATAGAAGAAAAGACTCCACCTCTCACCCCTTTCAATTACATCGTTTCCAGTCATAGGAACTGAAGAACCAATGTGCCATCTCCATTCACTCGCTTCCCTTGCTGTAGAGATACTTGAAACCAGGCATCAAGATGCAGAAAGCCTGAACCCTGAGTCACCACGTGGGAAAGACCTGCCCTGGAGAGCCACTGGACCTACTTCCTACTTAGATAAATAAGAAATAAATCTCTGATATGTTAAGCCACTAAGATTTGAGGTTTGTTGGTTACTGCAGCAGAACATGTCCTATCCTCACCAACAGGAACTCATCTACCACTAAAAGGGATCCTACAATACTTTCAAGAGGGCATGGGTAAAGATGCTTAAATTTTTTCAAAAATAACTTGCTTTTTGTGTCAATCTTTATATTTTTATAATGCCACATCGTATTGGATGTGGATGTAGACTGACTTTTCAAACTCTCTATTATTTTACAATTTTAAGCTAAAATAGAAAACATTTATAGTTTACTTATATTCTTTTTACTTGGACATCTACAAACAGCCATATGTCACCTACAATACCCAAGCTATCCTGTGATCATAGTTGAGGCCAGAACAAAGAAGGGGATAATGAGAAAACCCTCAAGCATTCACTCACTTCTGGCTTGTGGCAACATGAGACAGTTAAGTGGAATTATTGCTATTACCAGTTTAAACTGAACTCACACTCATGAAGAGGACAAGTGGTTTAAAATTCTTTGACTAAAATCATACAAGGTTTTATGTACCATTAAAATGTACCTCAATACATTATTTATTTTACTTTATTTCATTCTATTTAGTCCTTTGTGAATGTCATAGAAGATACAGAACATATTGGCACACTAGCACACATCATGTAACTAACAAATGCATAGGGGCGGTGCCTGTGGCTCAAAGGAGTAGGGCACCACCTCCATATGCCAGAGGTGGTGGGTTCAAACCCAGCCCTGGCCAAAAAAACTTATTAAAAAAAAAAAGAAAAAAAAACTAATTAATGCATATGTATAACTGGGGTCTGTGCTCCAAAATAAATTTAATGATAGAAAGATGAGATAAAAGTCATTTTGGAGCTGACAGTTTAGAGAAGAGCTTTCAAAGTTTTTTCACTACTTACATCATTCTTAAACTGCTTTTAACATTTTCTAAAACTCTAAAAGAAGAGAAAATCAGCACAAACATGGGAGGAAATGCACACTGGAGTAACAGGTTCACAAAGGCTTCACGATGCAGCAAAGTCAGAAAGAAGCAGAACTGATAGTGAAGAGTGTTAATTTGATTCAGGAGTGAAGAGCAAAGCTTTCTGTTCCAACTAAAAAATTTCATTTCCACATCTGAAACCAGCTCTGGCTCGGTCAGATAATCAGATGGATAAGGTGACTGCTTTCCACACATAGAAGGAGAACGAAGGGCTAATTTTCATATAGGTCACAAATGCTTCCATGAGAGCTTTGGACTTCAAAGGAGTGGTGGCCAGAGAAACAGACAGGAGGGTCAGCAGATGACCCCCCAAGAAAGGCAGAGCGTTTCATTAGGCCAACAGCAGGCCAATTACCGGAGAGCCACTAGGTCAGCCAAGTAAGAGTTATCTCAAATGCCTACAGAAAGTTAAATGATATCTCAGATTTTTTGAACCAAATGACATCACACCCTCTCTGCCCCATTCTAGCACTTCTCTTACCACCAATAAGTGGTGAAGCTCGGATTTAAACGCAGGAATGTCTGACTCCAATGCCTTGGTGAAAACAGCAGCATATAAAAGGGGCCTCACAGAATAAGTAGGATTTGAAAATGGAGAGTAGCTAGGCCTGAAAGGGAAGCAACAAGAAGAGGGTGTGGGGAGAAGGCTACCAGTGGAAGGGGACAGCAAGAGCTAAGGCACGGAGGCGGGAAAACGTGTATGTGTGCAGGAATTAAAGTGGTAGTGCAGACTCCACATGAGTGGAAGGAGGTGGTACAAGATAAGGCTAGAAAGAGTGGCTCATGCTTCTTGGATCAATCGGGGAAATAGGTTTTATTCCAGAGGCAATGAATAATCATCAAAGGCTTTAAGACAGATGAATGGCATCACTGCAGGTAGATACTGGGAAAGTATTCTTGCTGTGACATAGAGGATAGATCAAAGATGAGTAAGGAGGCTGGGCATGGTGGCTCATACCTTTAATCCCAGCACTCTGGGAGGCCAAGGTGGGTGGATCGCCTTAGCTCACAGGTTTAAGATCAGCTCTGAGCTACAGTGAGATCCCCATCCCTAAAAACAGCCAGGTGTTGTGGCGGGGGCCTATAGTCCCAGCTACTCAGGAGGCTGAGGCAAGAGACTTGCTTGTGCCCAAGAGTTTGAGGTTGCTGTGAGCTATGATGCCTTGGCACTCTATTGGGGGTAGGAAAGTGAGACTCTGTCTCAAAATAAAAGATGAGTAAGAAGGTACCTTGCACATAGTAGATACTTAATTAAGATTAAACGGATAAAGGCAAAAAGACCAATTTAAAATTTATTGTTTTTGTCTAGCATGATATCAAACCTGTTCTATCCAATCTCACTTAATATTGTTTGATTTGCTACATAGAGAACAAAACTCCATTCATTCTAGAAAGAAGTAATGGTGCTGCCACTTCCAAAATAAAAAAGCAATTCACCAGTCAAATTTAAATGTTGCTATGAAAGTATCTACTCTTGCAGAAATTAACATTTTCCTCTTTTATTCAGAAGGGGGCACATCTGAACTGCTGTTGCAACTGCTGAAAAAGAAAACAAAGTTAACCAAGTACATGCACAAAACTTAGGCAATGAGGAGTGATTCCCCCTCCCCCACTTCTGCAACCATTTATAAAAGTTATTCAGAAATAAGGAAATCATAAGCTATAACCTCGTATTTCCTATGCTCTCTTGTAGTTAGTGTCCAGGTCCAACATACACCAAGACATGCCTCTTGATGATGCCAAACTTCCTTCTGCATAGGTTAGGGTACCATCTGCAAAGAATCAATTACTCAGTGAAAAGCCAAGGTGGAGAAACACTAAGCCAGTCACAACTTACCTGATTTTCTTCATGAGAAACCCTCATCTGCTCCTTGAGGACAGACATCCGCGCTGCCTCTTCTTTCCTCAACACTCTCTCCTTCTTAAGCTCAGGACTCCAGAAAGTCTTGATACTGTTCATGGAAGACCCCAACTTGCTGTCCTTGATGTCTAGCTCTTTCCGGAGCAGGTCATTCTCTCTCTGGAGTTCCTTGAGCTGGGCTTGAAGATCTAACATTGTGCTGTCCCTTACCTGCCTCAACATGGAAGGGACCTGGTGGTGGTGATGATGGGACGCACTGGTCAGACCACCATGTTGATCCGTGTATGAAAGGACATCTGTGTGGGAAAGTCCAGCGGAAGCAATATTGGGACTGCTCCCCATGGCTGTGACCCGGCCTCCGTACACAGCTCGATTGGTAGCCCTTCCCAGAGTCATGGTGCCCTTTGGGTAAGTAGTTGAAGCCACCCCTTCATGATCACTCAGATACATGGGTCCAGACGTAGCATAGGCTGCATTGAGGGACTGGATATTCTCCATAGACAGCGTCTTGCCTGCTCCTCCACCTCCCCCACTACTTGTTCTTCGGTGGCCCAAGCGAGGAGATCTTGGCAAACGAGGGGATCTGGAAGGGCTACCTTCCAGATTGGTGATTGTTCTTGCACTTCCATACATTTTTCTTCTATTAAGAGGCGCTACTGAAGAGAAGAAATGCTATACTAAGTTGGGGTCTCAGCTAGTATTTCCACACTTGTCCAGAATTTTCACTGCATTCTTTTCACAGTCTGTACCAGAAAATAACCTCAGAGATCTGAAAAATGAGTAAAAGGATAATAAAAACAAGTTTATTTAGAACTCTGAGTATAACTGCATTACATTTTAAAATATATAGATAAATGATAACGATAGATAAAATATAGATTAATAGTCACACTCATGTTGTTCATTTAAAAAGAAAAATGACCCCCAAACTTTACTTACTACATCTAAACTTTTTATAAATTCCACCCACCCTAGCCCCAAGCAAGTTTGAAAATTCTCAGAGCAAGAAAGAAACTGGTTTCCTAATGAAAATGAAGCTCTTCATCTCGCTTTGTGCTAAGTTAGAGTTAGGACCTTCAGAAAAGTCATCATGGAATTCCCCATCATGGAGTACTAAGCTATAAAATAATTCATCCTTGGGGGCATGACCCCCATGCTCATGTGGCTTTACAGTGACTCTGAAAAGCTACTGCTTCCTAGGATGTCTTGGCAAGCATGTTATTACTTTCCCCTCCTGTACCCATTACAGACATCACTAATCTATCCAGTCCTCTTTTCCACTGGGTTCAGAACTCTTCTTAACACAATACACTAGATGGTTTACCAATGTCAACTGGCACTGACACATGAACTGAAACTATTGGCCATTCCGGAGCTAAGAAGAAAAAGAGATGTCTCAACCAATGGAGTTTCTATGCGTGTAGCCAGATCCTCAATGCTATCACCAGGGAAACAACAGTCCTGTCTCTTTCCCCTTTTTTCAGGCTGGCCTTTTGAGAATTCTTTTCCATTTTGGTTGACCTTAATATTCATATTAACCACTTCACACCTGTACAAAAATGGCACACAGAAACAGTACATCATGTTGGAGCTCCTGATCCCATACACCCTAGAGAGAAGGAGCAAAAGCTCCCCATCATTAGTGCAGATTTAATAGAGCTGAAGCTACAGGATTGTGATTAATTAGGACCCAAAAGGCCTTAATAGGCTGCGTTATGGCCTCTGGTTCTTCCTTCAAGAGAGTCTTTGGTGTGTTTTCTTTTTCTTCAGCTTTATAATAAGAGAGAAGCCAGGCACAGTGACTCATGCCTATAATCCTAGCACTCTAAGAGGCCAACGCAGATGGATTGGTCGAGCTCAGGAGTTCAAGACCAGCTTAAGCAAGAGTGAGATCCTGTCTCTACTAAAAATAGAAAAATTAGGCAAGCATTAGGGTGGGTGCCTACAGTCCCAAGTACTCAGGAGGCTGAGGCAAGATGATCACTTGAGCCAATAGTTCAAGGTTGCTGTGAGCTACGATGCCACAGCACTTTACACAGGATGACAAAGTAAGCCTCTGTCTCAAAAAAAAAAAAAAAGATAAGAAAAGAAATGTAATAAGAGATCAGATTCTGGAGAGGGGCAAACTAAGGTTCAGATCTCCACTCTAACACTAACCAGATGAGCGGCCTGAGGCAAACTGTTTAACTGTTATGAGTTTCCACTCGCCAATCAACAAAATGCAGGTAATACCACCTAACTCATAGTATTATAAGATATAGGGAAGATATTATTTATACAACACCTAATTCAGAGCCTAGCAAAAAACAGGCAATAAATGGTTTTTTGTTGGCTCAAAGAGATAAGTGCAACAGTAGCATTATATATAGGAGCATCTTCTATTTTTCTCTGCCTATTGTTCATCCCTGGCAGTACTAGCTCATTTTTCCTTAGAGAAATTGTTCCCAACCCCCTACTCACAGTTCCTAAGGTTTAGGTAAGACTAACTCCCTCCTGTCCATCCCGTGTGGTGTCTAATCACCATATTCCATCCTCCAGACATGGTAGCTAGGTCAGAGATGGCCACATGACCCACATTGATCCAAAAAGACCCCATGCCTTGTCCTTAGTTGAAACTGAGAAAAATAAGTTCTTTTCCAGCTGGAACTATTGGTTTTCAAGGTGGATCCCTGAGTACTACCCTGTGGAAAGGGCATCCTTAAGAGTGAAGCTAGTGCCAATGAAAGCAGAGCTAAACTTTGAAGAGCTTGAAACCAAGCCAGGTGGCATCACTTGACACTCCAGATCCAGCACTTGCCAAAGCCAGATATATCCCCAGACCATAAGCCAAGTGGTCAAGTGGACTGACTGCATTAATAGCTCAATTCTTTTTTTTTTTTTGCAATTTTTGGCCAGGGCCGGGTTTGAACCCGCCACCACCAGTATACAGGGCCAGAGCCCTACTCCTTGAGCCACAGGCACCACCTGGTCCCAATTCTTTACCACTTCCTTTATCTATGTTCTTGGCAATGCCCTCCCAATCTGATTCTAAGTTCAGTCAAGTGATTTACTTTGACCAACCCCAACATGTGTGAGCCAACCCGCCCAAGATCAGCAGAGCTGCCTAGCCATTCAGCAGCTTCCCACTGTTGCATGAACAAGCCCAGCTGAAATCAGCTGAGCACCACACACTCATGGGTTAAATAAATGCTTCTTAGGATGTCACTGATGCTAGCTGCAGGTTGCTTCACAGCACTTACTAGAGCAATGGATAACTGATACATTTGTCCATAAAGTTCCTCTTTGCTACATCCAATACTAGCCAAGGTTTGTGTCACTTATACCCTAAAGGGTCCTTACATATAGTATGAAAAAAATGTTTTCCATAACCCTTCTCCTTTCCCTAAAAAGGTCTTAAAAATTATACACCTGTTTCTAACTGAAGAACTACATTTCAAATGTTGTTGCTCAGGGCTTAATTTTGTTTTCCTTGGAAATACATAAAAGTCATTTTGTATCTAAGACTTTCTCATGAAGAATCTGTTTTGCAAAAGGGCAAATCAACAGTTTTAACATCAATGATGAGTGACAGACAAACAATGGGATAGCACGATGGTCACACAAATATTTAATAAGATGCAAAAATGTTCATGACATACTTGGGAGAGCAGACTACAAAATGTATTTGTAATTTAGTCACATACACACATGCACATACAATCACTAGCAGAGATGGCTGGGATGACACATCAAAATGGTGCCAGTGGTGGGAACCCAAGAGCTTTTCATAATTTTCCTTTTGTGTATTTGCACACTCTAAAGTTTCCATAATAGCAATATATAGTCCTCATAAGAAAACATTTTTGTTTTATCTCATAATTCCAAAAGTTAAAGGGATATGTTATCTTTTTTGTGCTCTAGAATCTGTATATCTAGACAACCACTTCAGAGTTGTCCTCCTAGATGAAATGATTAAATCTAACTTGTCTGCCAGCTGATCCCCTTGTCTATAGACACAGATACGTGCTATGTCTCTGGCCAGGTTTGAGGTCCCTGTCTGGAATGCCATAAAATTTATACCCATGCAGATTTAATCCTCAGGATTTTAACAACCCAGCTGCCAAAGGCTTTGGAGAATTGCAACAACCAACAAAAAAAAAAGTTAATTTTTTCCTTTTAGAAACACACCTAAGACTTGCACAGATATTTTGCTTGAAATAAGGTTTCCCTTATATCAAAATTAATACATGTTGACACTAAGCCACAGTTTCCCTAGGCTTCCCTATGATAGGTTTAGTATCAGAGTTACGTCAGTGCCATGGAGTGGATTGAGAAGCTTTACATTTTTCATAAATTCTGGAATACCATAATGTGAGTCTTCCCTATTCCTAAAATGTTTGATAGAACATACCCATAAAACTAAATTGTCTTGGCTATTGTTTATCTTTTCTTTTTTTTTATTAATGCTATGTTTGCTGATCTATTCGCACTTGCTACCTACTTTGTGTCAATTATCATTACAACTTTTCTTCATAAACAGCCTTTTCCGTCTAGATTTTCAGTTTTACTGGTATTGCTTTGTGTCACTTTTCCCTAATTTAAAAAACACCTCCAGTTATTTTTCCATCTCGTTACTAATATTGTTAGAAAGCAACCCGGCCTGGGCCTGCTAAACAACGATGACAACTACAAAGATGATTTTAAAAAATAGCCAGGTGTTGTGGCGGGCACCTGTAGTCCCAGCTACTCAGGAGGTGGAGGCAAGAGAATCACCTAAGCCCAAGAGTTTGAGGTTGCTATGAGCTGTGACACCACAGCACTCTACCGAGGGCAACATAGTGAAACTCTGTCTCAAAAAAAAAGAAAGAGTATGCATATATATAAAATTTTAGACAAAATAAGTATTATATTCTATATAAACTCTTATATGCTTCATTTTTCCTCAATGTTTTATTCTTAACATCATCTCCTTTTTCCATTTATCATAACTGTCCTGAAACATTTTTATAAAACATGATTTTTAATGACCACCATGAGTCTCCAAAGATGGCCATCAAATTCTTCCCCTTCCTACAAACATTTTTCTCTTCTTCCATTGAAAAAAGGATTCTATTTCTCTTCTCTTTGAAACTAGACTGGCCCTGTGACCAGTTTAAACCAACAAATGTAGCAGAAATGTTCCAGTTCTAGGCTTACTCCTAAAGAGGCCTGGAAGTTTCTGGTTTGCTCTCTTAAAACTCAGTTGCTTAGATGTAAGAAAGTCTGTGCTATTCTGCTGGGAAAAGAAGCCACACAGAAAGACCTTGGAGGATGAGACACCACATGGAGAGAGAGGTCACATGAAGGAGAACCAAAGTACCTAGCCAATAGCCAGCACCAAGACACCAGACCAGTGAGACAAGCCACCTTGGACCTTTCCAACTAGCCCTGCTGCCATCTGAAGTCAGCTGTATAAGAGACAGCCCCAATACTCTACATAACAGAAGGATCATCAATCAACCCACATAATGGTAGCAAATAAAAACTATTGTTTAAAGCCCCCTAAGTTTTACATAGCAAAAGAACTGAAACTAGTCACTAAATGTTTCATTGAATGGTTATCTAATCATTTAACCAATCACCTATTATGGAACACAGGTTATTTATTTTTAAAATAGAAATATGATGGGTCAGGCCTGGTGGCTCAGTTCTGTAATCCTAGCACTCTGGGAGACTAAGGTGGGAGGATCCCTTGAGGTCAGCAATTCAAAACCAGCCTGAGCAAGAGAGAGACTCTGTCTCAACTAAAAATAGAAAAATTAGCTAGTTGTCATGGTGGGCCACTGTAGTCCAACCTACTCAGAAGACTGATTGCTTGAGCCTAGGAGTTTGAGGTTGCTGTTAGCTAGGCTGACGCCACAGCACTCTAGCTTGGGCAACAGAGATTCTATCTCTAAAAAATTAAATAAATAATAAAATAGAAAAATTACAATTAATATTATGATTGATAAACATATTTGCAATATGTTGATTGATACTGATTTTTAATGTTCTGATTTATACAGCTCTTATTACTTAGCTAGGATAAAATTCTAGAAGGAGAATTACAAGATCAAAATGAAACAATTTACGCCCATACCCTTACTTATGCTGCACTATTTTTACTCCACAGTCTCTACTCTTCATCCTCAGCATATTCTGGAAGCTCCCATATCCTCTTGGTGCTACTAAAAATCCCTGAATTAACAAACTCTGGATTTCAGCGCTGCGTATTCAGTAGATACACTTTAAGGAGTATTTATTACTTGCCAATATGGTCCTACTCCAACTCTGCTTTAGGGAAGTACTTTCTGAAGAGTTTGGCAAATGTTCATATAAACAGGCTAATGGGATTTTCATGTATACCAAGGTGTCTCAAAGACTTTAGGGCACGTATGGTGACTATCCCAAAATTGAGTACAGAATGAAACTGTCCTAAATTTATTAGACAACAGAACCCTTTTGCCTTCAGAATACCTGGAAACATTTCACTGAACATTGGATTTACTTGTGCAATGAATATATTTTAAGCATCAGCTTTGTTCCCGGTATTGAATGCTAGGGAGGAAGCAGTGATTGAGACAAACACCGTTTCTGACTATTTGAAGTTTACTTACTAGAATGGACTTTCTCAGAACTTTCTTCATCTCCAGTCTAACAGGTTTGGCAAGGAAGATGGTTACAAGAACTAGGCTTTAAGGAGAGGAACATGAAATTGGCCCAAAGGAATGAGGATTGACCTCTAACAGGGAAATATGGAAGACCAAAACAATGACCGGTTGAAGTTTTGGCCCCACTAAGCCAACTAAATACAATCTCATGTCTATTTTTCAAATCTCAATAAACATGCCAGACTGACAAAAGGAACACAAGTCAGCCATCAGCAAGCTGTGTTAAGAAGCTGAGGAATCTTGCTGATGCTCAAACCCCAAGATGTTACTCATATTTTCACATCAAAATGGCAATGGAGTCATTTCTTCACCACTATATATCTGCTTCTTTTTTGTGCCTTCTTTTTTTGAGATTCTGCCACCCAGGCTGGAATGCAGTGGCATGGTCATAACACACTGCAACCTAAAACTCCTGGGCTCAAGCGATCTTCCCATCCTAGCCTCATCCTAGCTGGGATTACAGGCATGCACCACGAAGCCCGGCTAATTTTTTAAATTTTTTTGTTGAGACAGGTTCTCACCATGTAGTCCATGCTGGTCTTTAGCCCAACCCACCCCCCTCAGGCTCCTAAGTGCTGAGATCAAGGTGCAAGTCACCATACTCAGCCTACATCTGCTCCTTAACAATAGTTTTTAATTAGAAACCCTAGGCCCAACACTATTTTTGAAACGAATTTCTTCCCCCAATTTACAAAGAACAGGAATGGTTTCCTGGAACCTTTTCATCCATAAGGCTGTGTTAGTTTCACAGAAGAGGTAAAGACCCAGTTAACAAAGTGAGGCAAAGGCAGGATCGCAGGGCTGTCAAGTCACCCAAGCCTCCTAATCCCTCCTTGTTCTATTGAGTCACTCACACATCCCTCCCCGAACACACACACCGCCCAGCTGTATTTAAGTTCCCTGATATATTTTAAGGTACTTGTTTTGACACTCAGACTTTTTTTGGTTGTTTTCTCCTAATTTCTCATCTACCCTGATTTTTAAAAATTCTGTAAAATGAATCTTTGAGAAAGTGCAAAAAGATCAGCTTTATTCAACAATAAATAACATGATGTCTTCAATGTCCCACTACTGATTTTAAGTCCTTAAGCCATTTCTAAACTTTTCTACCCACCTATTAATGCAGTATAGGAAATAAGGTGGCAGTTAAAACCTTATATTTTTCAATACTATAATGAAGCCCAAAAAGGTTTGATCACTGGACATTTTTGTAAACTCTTAAAAGTAATTGTCATTCTTACATATTTGTGATGTGCAACCTTAAGAAGTATAAGTTATTAGTTCAGACCATGCACAGAAACAGACAAATGTTGCTGACATAAAAAAAAAAAAAACTATGACACCAAAGAAATTAGTTATACAATACCCTTTCACTTTATTTGTTTGTTTGGAGAGACAGTCCCACTCCGTCACCCTGGGTAGAGTACCATGGTGTCATAGCTCACAGCAACCTCAAACTCTTGGGCTTCAGTGATCCCCTTGCCTCAGCCTCTCAAGTAGCTGGGAGTATAGGCACCTGCCACAATGCCCAGCTCATTTTCTATTTTTAGTAAAGACAGGGTCTCACTCTTGCTCCGGCTGGTCTTGAACTCCTGAACTAAAGCAATCTACCCACCTCGGCCTCCCAGAGTGCTCGGATTACTGTTGCCCAGCCTCCTTTCACTTTAAAAGCAATTGTTGGCCCAGGAGTTTAAGAATGCAGTAAGTGATGATGAAGCCACTGCACTCTATCCTAGGCATGAGAGTGAGACATTTCCAAAAAGATAAAAATGAAAATAAATTTTAAAAAAAATACCTCATGGATAAAATTTAAAGTCCAAAAGTAAGTTCCGTTTAAGACTCAAAATAAAACAAGATAGTTTTGTGAACCTGTAAGAACGTTTTCTCTAATTACATATAGATTCATAAATAAAATATGCATAAATCCACTCACTCTCTGAAAAGGCTTAAGGACTCTTGAACTATAAGCTTGGAGGGGCAAAAGCTAAGGAGAGCCTTGATTCCCTTCTACCTCAAGTATCTTAGACTATCATGGTGTGGAATGGTCTATTTTAAGACAAAAGCACTTCCTGCTATCTGCTCTAAATTAGGTTAAGTTTATTTCCACAGATCTCAGCCTCAGCCCATCACCTGAGCCCTGCTGACAGACCGTGTGAGCTGAGATCATCAGTATCTCCCAAGATTTAGCCAACTTAAAATATCTTTGGGGGAAGTTTTTTATCAGCATCCTTAACTTCTTAAAAATTCTATATCAAGGACTACATTTAAACCTATTATAAAACTCTTTCTAGAGGAAAACATGATGGGGAAGAGATCTCAAGCAAGAGGCAGCTGCCCAGGAGCCAGAGGCCATGGGCAGATGGGTTGTACACAGCTAGCAATGCTGTTTAGAATTTTCATCAGTTGTCAAAATAGAAAGATACAGACATTTCGCATTAAAATCCAGATTCTGACTTTTCACAAAAAATCTGGATATCTGACAGTGTTTAGGCTCACTTTCCACCATGGCAACAACTGGTTGGCGTCAACCAGTGGCACCTTTATTTTACCATACTCCCCTCCACTCCCTCCTACCTTGTAGTCAGTCTGATTCCCTTTTTCCATCTTGCTTCTATAGGCATTTAAATTTTTTACCATTTTACCCACATAAAAGGTCTTAAGTAATTCATTCTCCCTCACCACCCTCTTCAAGTCCATTACCAAATCTTATTATTCTACCTCCAAAAATTGTCTTCAATCTTTGCCCTTGTTTCTACTGCTACCATCACCACACTACTGCACCAACATGACTATCAAACTATTTCATATGTCCTAAAGGAATGGTCCCTTTTCCAGTGCATAGCACACTGGAGCCTTAAACTCCTGGGCTCAATTGATCCTCTTGCCTCATGAACCAGTTTCACAAAAGAACAATTTTTCTACAGACTAGGAAGGGGTTAATATGAGTTTGCAAGCAATTGATTTATATGGTGTCTGTGCTAATGATAATTTCTATTTGAGCCACCCAGGGAGGGCATCACTGCCTCTCGGCTCTACCTCAGATCATCAGGCATTAGGTTGTCATAAGGAGCCTGCAGTCCACATCCCTCACATGTGTAGTTTACGGTAGGTTTGTGCTCCTAGAAGAATCTAATGCTGCCACTGGTCTGACAGGAGGTTCAGCTCAGGTGGTGGTGATACATGTAATGGGGAGCAGTTGTAAATACAGATGAAGACTTCATTTGCTCACCCTCTGCTCATCTCCTGCTGTATGGCCCATTTCCAAACAGGCCAAAGACTGGTACTGATCTGCGGCCCAGGGGATGAGGACTGCAGTCCTAAAGCCTTTCCCCTCTTTTTTTATTAAGACAGAGTTTCTCTCTCTGTCATCTAGGCTGGAGTGCAGTGGTGCAATCATAGCACACTGCAGCCTTGAACTCCTGGGCTCAACTGATCTTCTTGCCTCAGTCTCCCGAGTAGCCAGGACTACAGGCACACACCATTACGCCAAGCTAATTTTTTTTTAATTTTTTATAAAAATGGAGTCTCACTATATTGCCCAGGCTGAACTTGAACTCTTGACCATAATCCTCCCACTTCAGACTCCCAAAGTGCTAGGATTACAGTAATGAGCCACTACCCAGTCCCTCTCCCTTTTTCTTATCATCAGCCAATCTATTTCTAAAACATCAGCCAAGTTGCTTTAAGATATGATTATGACCACAAAATATCTCCCCTTGAAGGCCCTTTAAAACTTCCCAATGCTCTGTGGACAAGACCAAAATGCCCCTGTGGCCCGAGGCCCTGCAGAATTTGGCCACTGCCACCAGTCTCAGCCTCCTACCTTGCTACTCTTCCCTTCACCAACGGGTCTTCATCCTGCTGCTCAAATGCATCAAGTCTCTTCACATCTCAGAGTCTTCTCATATGCTGCTTGCCTTGAGAGTTACTTCCTATTATTTCATATTCCATCATCTAGATCACAGCATCAATAGCAAACCTTCTACAAGGTCCATCCCGTCCAAATCAGGTCTCTCACTTATATTCTCTCAAAGCACAATGTCTTTTTTTATCATGGTATAAAAGACATAGTATCTTTTCTCTTTTCATAAGAGAGGCTGACTTTATCTTAGCAGCCAAAGGTCATCTGAGTGGCCCTCTCATTTAAGCTAAAGTAGGATGACCAGACAGTCCAGTTCTTCTGGTGAACGTGTAAGGGAACCTTTTATAATGCATTCAAAACCACCCCTCCTCAGATCCCTGGTTTCCAAAAGGAGAAACTTTGTAGGACAGGAATCCTTAAGCACAAGGATGCTGTGGCCTTCAGGGAGGGAAGTCAGTAATGCCCTAGTCCCTGACGCCCAGAATTCAGAGTAAATAAGATCTACGGGAAGGCATGAACATGGCTGCAACAAGGCTTAGAGTTCCCAGAAATAAATAATTACTTCACAATAAGAGGGAGTCCATGCTGGTGACTGGGACTCAGGACAAGTGACTTGGTCACTGTGGAGAACCCCATATGGACAAAGCCTGTGAGACAAAGCTGGGAGCTTCTAGAGACTCCACCACACTGCATGAGCCTGTGCAGTGGGGCACAACACCCCACACGGGGCTGTAACTCAGGAGGAAGTCTGTGCGCCCTGGGTAGGCTTCCCCACTGGCAGATGCTAACAGAAGGATCAAGGTGCAGGTGGTTCATTTACAAGGTAATTCCAGGAAGTACTGAGAAGACAATTTGCCACTAAAACAAGGAAGTGCAAGAAGTCACTAGAGGGTCTATTTTCAAAAAGGTTTCTGCTGTGGGAAACTGGAAGGAGCCCAGAGAGACAGTGGAGAACGAGCCTCGTGGTCACACCTGGGTAAGGGCAAAGAATTCATTCACCTTGGGCTGTGGGCTGCTTCCCTGACACATCCAGCCTGCACACCATTAGGCCAAGAGAAAGCCCTCATGTTCCCACACAGGTCATGAGAGCTAAGGAGCTGTGGGTGGGGCACCAACAGCATCTGCTACACCACACCAGGCTTGCTCACGTCTGACCGTGGCTACTAGGGTACTGGGTTGGCCTTCCCTGGCAGGACCATACTCGGGGGACCACGGAGGGTACCAGCTGCATCTTTCAGCCTGAGGGCGGGCAGCCTCAACAGCGGCACCTTGTGACAGCCAGATGCAATCACATGAGAGACTGGTTGGACAGTCTATATTCATAGAACTCCTTTCACTTTAGGGAAGGATAGGAAGGAAAGGAGATGAAAAAGATGGGGAAAGGGGACAGGGTGACCTAGCATAGACACCTAGATCCTATAGCTAAGTTGGCAGGGAAAGCCCAGCATTTGGGGTTTAATTTGGACAAATGAACCTGGGAACAAGAGTTATTTTTCCTCTCGTAATATACTTATTTTTATTTATTTTTAAAAACTTTTATTAAATTATAAAAGATGTTACTAAGGTATATCTTAACTGCACTCATTGGTTTTTACAAAGTGAATGCGCCAATGTTACCACCTAGACCAGTGATTCAGAAGACAATGCTAGTGCATTGAACACTGCTTCATCCAGTAAGAACATGGCAACTAAATTGAAAACAATTAGTTATCAATATAATGAAGATTACTTATCACTGGGTTTCATACATAGTAAAAGAAATCCACCAGTATGTAATTTGTGGCAAAACATTAGCAAATGAAGCTATGGTTCCTAATAAATTAAAGAGACATTTACAATCCAGACATTCCACTTGTCTAAAAAGCCAGTGAAATATTTCAAATGACTTGCCCTCAGTAATACTAAACAAGGAAAAATACAGATCAGATATACAACAATATCAGATAAAATACAAGACATGAATTACACACTTGCAGAAATTGTAGCTAGGAAAATGAAATCTCATACAATTGCAGAATCTGTTATTTTACCAGCCTGAGGTACAATTGTAAAAACAATGTTTGGAGAAGAATATAAAAGGTAACTTTTTAAAAATCTGCTTTCAGATAATATAATTTCTTGGCATGTTAAGGATTTATCTGAAAATATAAAATATCAAGTAATATCTCATGTCAAAGAGTAACAATGTAACAAAAAATTACAAAGATTACTTGTAAACATGTTTGCAATTCAGTGGGATGAATTACAGATATCAGTGGTAAATCCCAACGTTTAGCATTCAGTAGATCTGTCTGTAAAGAAGAAATCATAGAATAGTTTTTATTTTGTCAACCACTCCAAACAACAACAAAGGGCCAAGATATTTTTGATTTGATTGATAATCAGATGACGAATAAATTGTTAATTATAATAATTTGTCTTGGGATTCCTGCGTAAGTATTTGTATGTTCATCCATCCAGTACTTGTATGAACCTGGAGCCCCATCTATGTGAAAGGTAAAAGGATTTATTACACTTGCACAAAAAAAGAATCCAAACATTATCTTTACACACTGTTTCTTACACAGAGACATGCTAGTGTCAAAATTATTAGTGGTTAAATTACAAAAATTACAAATGGTCCTAGATAACAATATTAATTTTTTTTTTTTTTGAGACAGAGCCTCAAGCTGTCCCCCTGGGTAGAGTGCTATGGCTTCACTGCTCACAGCAACCTCCAACTCCTGGGCTCAAGCGAGTCTCCTGCCTCAGCCTCCCAAGTAGCTGGGACCACAGGCGTCCACCACAACGCCCGGTTATTTTTTGGTTGCAGCCATTATTGCTGTTTGGCGGGCCTGGGCTGGGGATTCGAACCCGCCACATTAGCCACTTGAGCCATAGGCGCTGAGCTGGTATTAAAATTATTAATTATATAAAAAGCAAGCCACTGTAGTCAAGATTATTGGGAGAATTGTGTTCCTCAATGGATGCTTCTTATACACAACTCTTACTGTATCTCAAGGAAGAATTCTATCAAGATTTTATGAACTGGCTCACACCTATAATCCAAACACTCTGGAAGGCCGAGGTGGGTAGATTGCTTGAGCTCAGGAGTTGGAGACCAGCCTGAGCCAGAACAAGACTCCATCTCTAAAAACAGCCGGGTGTTATGACAGGTACCTGTAGTTCCAGCTACTGGGGAGGCTGAGGCAAGAGGATCACTTAAGTCCAGGAGTTAGAGGTTTCTGTGAGCCATGAAGCCACGGTACTGTACCAAGGGCAAAAGTGAGACTGCTCAAAAAAAAAAAAAAAAAAAGATTTTATGAATTAATAGAAGTATCAACCTTTTAAAAAATGCACTGTTCTGAATTAGATCATTTACTCTTTGACAAGGTTTGGTGTAATAAAGTTGCATTTCTTACAGATTTATTTCAGTCTTTGAATACTCTTAATAAGAGTATGCAGAGAAATCATGAAAATATTCTCACATCTACAGAAAAAAATGAATGCTTTCAGAGGAAAATTACTGCTCTGGAAGGAAAGGATTAAATAGAAAAAGCAGTAGAAATGTTTGAACTAGTGAAAAGGTGTAAACTAGATAAAAGTCTTAATGAACATATTTTATAAACTTTAGATTTATTGTACACGACTTTTGAAAAATATTTTCCTGCACCTACACTTGACATGACATCTCTGGATTGGGTGAGAAATCCCTTTGTTTTAAGTGTGCTTATGTCAGCAAATTTAAATATTACAGAAGAGGAAGAATTAACAGAAATAAGAAATAACAGAGGATTGTCATTAAAATACTCAAAAACAGGCCAGGCGCCTTGGCTCATGTCTATAATTCTATACTCTGTGAGGCCAAGGGTGGATTGCTTGAGCTCAGGAATTTGAGACCAGTCTAAGCAAGAGCAAGACTCCCTCTCTACTAAAAAAAAATATTTTAAAAAGAAAAAATAATAATAAAATATTCAACAACAGATATTACAACTTTTTGGTTATTTCCCCGGGGTGAATTTCCAAATATTACCAAAAAGCAACAGAAATAGCTCCTCCATTCTCAGAGTAGTATTTGTGTGAAGCAAGCTTTTCTGCAACGAATAATATTAAAAACAAAACTCAGTCACAGTTAGAATCTTTAGAAGAAGATTTAAGAGTCAGCCTGTCTAAAATTCAACTTTGCAAAGAAGATATTCTAAAAAAAGTCAAGCTCAGATAGCTCAACAAATTTTAAATTATAATAAACAGAAAAGTAAATAAGTATAAATAAGTTTTTTAAAGAATTTTAATTTTTATCTTTTTATTACAAATTGTAATAAATTGTTTTATTTTGGGGGCAATGATGGTACATTTTGTGTTAATAAATAAATCAAAAAAGGTACATCCTTTTTTTTTTCTTTGAGACAAAGTCTCACTATGTCACCCTTGGTAGAGTGCTGTGAAGTCACAGCTCACAGCAACCTCAAACTCTTGGGCTTAAGTGATTCTCTTGCCTCAGTCTCCTGAGTAGCTGGGACTACAGGTGCCCTCCACAACACCCAGCTATTTTTTGTTGTTGTCATTGTTGTTTAGCAGGCCCCAGGCAGTGTTGGAACACACCAGCCCCAGTGCATGTGGGTGCGCCCTAACCACTGAACTATGGGCACTGAGTCAAAAAAAAAAAAGGTGTATTCTTTTTTTTAACCCTTTTTTTTTTGATTAATATAATTTAAGTGGGCCATGAAAGTTTAACCATAGATTGAACTGTGCGGTGTTATAAAAAAAGGTTGGTAAACAGTGCCCTAGACCAAGACTTAGAACATTTTCAGCACTCAAAAAGTTCAACAATCTGGGTGCCTGTAGTCCCAGCTTCTCAGGAGGCTGAGGCAAGAGAATCGCGTAAGCCCAAGAGCTGGAGGTTCCTGTGAGCTATGACACCACACTCTACTGAGGGTGACAAAGTAAGACTCTGTCTCTAAAAAAAAAAAAGAAAAAAAGAAAAGTCCAATAATCCATATATGACGCCACAGCATTTCCATTTGTTTCATAATTCCATATTAATATGCAAAACTACTTGTTAGGGGTCTCTCTTTCCTTCTACTATAAATCCCTCTACTGTACTCCAAGGTGGGGTTTTTTGTTTGTTTGTTTTGTTTTTGAGACAGAGTCTTACTCTGTCAGCCTGAGTAGAGTGCTGTGGTGTCACAGCTCACAGCAACCTCAAACTCTTGGGCTCAAGCAATCCTCTTGCCTCAGCCTTCCAAGTAGCTGGAACTACAGGTGCCAGTCAATACGCCTGGCTAGTTTTTTCTATTTTTAGTAGAGAAGGGGGGTCTTATACTTGCTCAGGCTGGTCAAGAACTCCTGAGCTCAAGCAATCCTCCCACCTCAGGCTCCCAAAGTGCTAGGATGACAGGTGTGAGCGGCCTACACTCCAGGTTTTAAAATATGTGGAATACTCGTAAAGCCCAGGGCAAGAGTACAAATGGAGGTCCAGGTACCACATGTCTATATGTTTTAAAGGTGTAAATCAAGCTAATACCAGGTAAATAAAATACAATATTAAAGAAAATATTTATTCTCTTGATAAATATAGACATAGGAAAGATAAAGTTTGAATTTTGAACTTAGAATTCTTAGATCCTCAAAATTCCAGCCAAAACCTGGTTTAAAGAGGAAGGCCTGCCCCAACTAAGGGCCTCACACATGGGAACACTGTAAGCACGCACACAGAGCTGGCTCCAGCTACATCAAGGGTCAGCAAACTTTTCCCATAAAAGGCCAAATAGTACATGTTTGGTTTTGCAAGCTATTCAGCCTCGGTTTTAAGTACTCAACTCTGCCATTTCAGCTCCAAAGCAGCCATGGACAATTTGCAGCCAAATAGGCATAGCTGTGTTCCAATAAAATTTTATGCATAAAAACAATTAGCGGTAGTTGGATTTGGTCCATGGGCAGCAGTTTACTGACACCTGATCTACAACCTCACAAATAGGAGCCCCTTGGCAACCCTAGGCCTAGGGATGTACACGCTGGCAGCATAGTTTGTTCCCAGGAGGATGGACCTAGTAAAAAGTCCCTAGTATACCCTGAAAGACAACTAAGGATCATTTAGGCAGGGAGGACAGAGGCCTGTGGATACCCTGACTGGACTCTGGAATGCCAGGCACAGGCTCCAGGGGGGCACCTTCCTCTGCAGGAGACATCTGAGGGGCTAACTGCAGGTGCCCCACCTAAAGCGTGTCAGAGGAAAGCGAGAGTGGGACCCTATCATGAGGCCCTATGCAGAGGCCCCTCTTGCACAGGCCTACGGGAACACAGAAGCTGTGCAGAATAATCTTTGAATACTTGAAAGAATGAAAATGGAGCTTTAATATCATGTTCATCTGATCACTGAAATCACTTCCATGTAGTTATATGACAATTTTGTAATTGTAGCTGGAGAGGAGAGACATCGTGTTTTAAAAAAGGAAAGTGGAAACCTCAAAATTAGATCTAGTTGGAGCCATACTTCTAACTTCTTGACGTACAACCTTGAGCAAACCTCTCTGACCCTCACTTTTCTAATCAGCAAAATGGAGATAATAGTACTTTTCATAAAGATTTGGGAAAGATTATATGAAATGATACCAAGAAAGTACTTAGCACAACACCTAGCACACAGCTAATGCTCAATAAATGTTAACCTTGGTAAGTCCAAGGCTCCAGAACACAACACAGTGATTTTAAACCCCAAAATTGTGTCAGAATTCTCTCAGTTCACTAGGCTTAGCCTTATCAGACATTTCGCAGTCAAACTCAACTGGCTATTTAAAAATGCTCAAAACATCAGCCATTCTTTTAAAACCAGAAAGAAAAAGGCTGGGCACAGTGGCTCATGCCTGTAATCCTAGTGCTCTGGGAGGCCAAGGCAGGTAGATGGTCTGAGCTCAGGAGTTTAAGACCAGGCCGAGCAAGTGAGATCCCATCTCTACTAGAAATAGAAAAATGAGCTGGGCATCATGGTGGGCACCTGTAGTCCCAGCTGTCTGGCATCCTGAGGCAGGATCACTTGAGTCCAACCAAGAGTTTGAGGTTGCTGTGAGCTAGGATGCCACAGCACTCTACCCAGGGCAATAGAATGAGACTCTGCCTCAAAAAAAATAAATTACTGGAATGAAAAATAGACATTCCCTCCCCATGATCTGCAGACTATATTATGCATCTGTAGGTACTGAGAAGTCCATACAATAATCCATTTAGTCTTTAAATGCTATATGAGTCATGGACTTGGTGGGGGGCCTGAGGGGAGTCCAGTTTGACATAGCAGAGATTTTAAAAATATTTTTCCATTATTCTCCAAAAAAGCTGTAGGCAACCCAAACACACCTATCCAAACATCACTACTCTCTCCTTTAGTTCCCCCAAACTCATTTTATAATTACAGTTTTCCACAAGCAGAGTTAGATGATACACGTTCAGCTGCTGTGGCTCGTATTTTACCCAAGGTGCTTGAATGAAGAGGCTGACTCTATTCCATACCAGGTAAGGGTTCTGTATAGCCAAGGATTAGCAAACTATTCTAAACAATGCCACTATTTAGATTTCAAGCCCTGTCTTTATTTCAAAGTATTAAATTCAAAATCTGAAACACCTAAAACTTTTGTTAAAATAACAGACTATCATATAGTACAGGGCTAAATCTGCAAGTTAAAAATGTAGCAAAACCCCAAAATAACAGTAAAACTAATTTGAAATGTTAAATAAAATTAAAGTAAAAGTTGAAGGCTGTGTTGATCAGTTTGATGGAAGTATTTCAGATTGCATGTGAAAACCCCACACTGTACCCCAGAAGGACATTAATGTACATAGTTACCATTCAATAAAATTAAAAAAAAAATTAAAGTAAAAGTTATGGTGAATATAATATGCTGATTATAACAACATTATTCACTGCCTCATAAAGTCTCATAAATGGAACAAATCAAGCTGGTTGTACTGAAGAGATAAATAAGGTTTTTAGATTCCTTTTTAAAACATCTGTGCATTTCCTTTAATCTACAAATGTAAAATGTCAATTGGCAAAGCTTTAGCCATAGTATACTTACAAAAAAGAATATTCAGGAGTTACTGGGTCTTACACTAAAAAAATCCTCAATCTGTTACCTAACAGATGTTTCAGAGGAAACGACAGAAAGAAGAATAACAGCTCTACCCTCTTGCCCCTAAAAATCCAATCACACAAAATTTTGCTACATTTACAATAACACAAGGATTATGTCTAAATAGCTTCTTACTAGAAAAGAATATACACAGAATCACATACACAAGGACAATTTTTAGCAAAGATGGTAAGCTATTAAAAAAAAAAAAGCCACAATCAACAGCAGGGGGTGGAGAATGACTTTGAGGTGCAAATTTCAGAAACAAGTATTTATCTATGTATTCTGGAAAGAAGAGCAAGAATAGACATTATGCCCTAACTCTGAGGTCTCTCAAAAATATGGCTTATAACCATGGAGGAGTCCCATGGGAGCATTTAGTAAGGGTCAAGTTCCGGGAGCTGAACAGTGTGCAGCAACTCCTCTAAAAACTGAAATTGTAGTCAGTAAGAAGTCAGTAAGGACATAAAATCATGAAGGGACTGAGGCAATTCTCTCACCTAGGAATGGATAGGTAAGCTCATTTAACATAAACATGAACAAAAGGGGAAATTATCAGACATGATTCAGATCTAGTCAACAAATATTTCTACACAACATACCTGTAATGTGGTTTCTGACACCCCAGAGACCTAAATCCCTCCATTTAAAAAGGGGTTGTAGTCGCTTTATTTGGGTTTACATTAACAACTCTAATTGTTGTGTGAGGCTACCCAGTACTATGAACATTAGAAAATAATGAAGGCCATTCTGGGAATGATAGAGTGTGGTCTCAGATGGAGAGAGGCCTGGGAAAGAAAGAGTATAGGAACAGAGAGGGGAAAATTCCATTTTCTAAACCTGGGCAAAAGGGCAAAAGTTGGGGATAAAAGGTAGATCCATAGTCATAGATATAGTGAAGAATTTTCAGATCCTAGGACAACTTAGGGGTTTTTTTATTTCAGCAATCTGAAAACAAATAATGTAAGTATATTCTTGATCATCAGGGCAACCATGTCTCTTGTGTTTGAGCACCAACTTGTACCCTAAGAAATCACTGTGGGGCAATGAGGAGGGAAAGAAGATGGACTGGATCTAAATGAAGTGTTCTCACCAGGTAAAAGGTAAGGGATGTCAAGTTCCTCAACGTGAATCAAAGGTTCACAACTTGAATGTTGTGAATATGGCAGCAGAATTGAGTCATCACCCAGCGCACAGCAGGGTAGGCCAGCTGACTGGCAAATAACCTGCCTAACATCATATTCTAGTTACAAGCAGCAATTTAGTTAATGCAGTTAAATTAATGTTGTTAATTTGAATTAGTACTGTAATATGAAGTATAGTCAATTTCTAAGTGAATTTGGGTTTTATAAAGGGATGAAAGCATAAAAATAAAAATTTGTCAGCTTTATGTTTATATAATTAAAAGTACAACAATAATTTAAGTCAATACTGGGATTGTATGAGAAATTATTTTTTTAAAAGGGATCTCATCCAACTTTGAGAAGCCTTGGTTAAGTGATTAAGCATACAGTGGATTAGAGTTCCAACTCTCATATTTATTATCTGTTTAACCTTGAGCATGTTAGTAAACCTTTCAGAGTTCAGTAAGTATCTCAGTAACAATGGCTACTTCACAAAAATAGTGTGAATGATGACTACATTTGAGAATGCAGAAGAGCTTAGCACAGGGCCTGAGGCTCAGTAAATACTCAATACAACCATCACCATCTTCAGTCCTGACCAATAGACTCATTGTGTTTTCTTAAATCAGACCCTTTGTTACAATATGTTTCTTCCTCATGAGTAAAATAGGAATAACAATATTAAACATCTTACAATGTGTCTGAAAGGTGTACCTGGTTAAAAAATTTGCAAAAAAATTAAAAATTGCACATTAAAGTAAAACTTTAGCCAATGTTAGCAATTTTAGCCAAAGTTGTATCCTGTGTTCACAATATCCACCATCTCCCCACAAAACATCCATTTCAGATGAATTTTTGTAAATCACGTACATATTCACAGTACTTTGACCAACTCTTCCACTGGATTGTGAGCTCTTGACAGTGGCAGCCAGTCTAAGTTATCCCTACGTTCCCCCACAACACTTAATGCTTCCAAATAGGAAGCACTCAACAAATACTGTATTCACTGAATTAAACAAAAAGTCAAAGTTAAGGTACAATTAGTCAAGATACTCAAGTTGAAATACATAAATAAGTTGCCAGGTAAGTTTCTTTCAGGTTGATTCATTGGCGGTTAAGATCACAGTACCTGACAATAGATAATTCTTTGTCCTCCATTCTCCAAAAACAAGACAAAACTCTTTAGATTTGTCATCTAAACTTTAAAACGCTGATAAAATGTACTTGTTTCAGAAGTACATTTCCTTGTAACAAAGGTTTTTTTTTTTTTATTTTAACACAATTAATTTATTTCAGAAGTCTAAAACTTTATAGCACTGAGACCGGTTTATTATAATATAACACAAGAAAGAAACGTAAACCACTGGAAGAAATAGAAGTGGCAGGGTGAGCCTTGACTCGGGAGAAAAGCTCTGAACCCACAGTGCCTAAAGCAGAAGTACTACTGTGTAAGCAAAGCCAGAAGCAAAGGAGCTTGACTGGAATCCCAGAGATATCCTGTAACATGCTTTTTATTTAATTGGACCTGAATTCCCTAAAATCCCAGGCTGAAAATGGCCACTTTTTACACTGTCTTCATCCTACTAGTACCAAAGTCCTTGCTATAAGTTGTATGGGTACAAAACTAATTGTGCTTCAAGAGGAACCATTTTACAAACTACAGGTAAATGTTGCCCCCGTGCCCATCTCTACAGCCTCCTCCTTGTAGGAAAAGGGTCTTTCCTGCTTCATTGACAATTTGGCCAAGTAACTTGTTTTGACCAATGAAATGTGAGCAGAAGTAACACATGCCATATCCAAACAGTACCTATCAGGGCCATCTTGTGGATAAACCAGTGTTCTTCCCTTTCTACAAGGCTCCTTCAACCCCTGTCCTAGAACAAAGACAACGCAGAGAAGAATCATAGACAACCCAGGACAGAAAAAACCTGCTGAGATTTAGAGGTCATCTGTTTGCTCAGTACACCCTACCAGTATCTGACTAATTCACTGAGCTACTGTGACTACAGGGCTAAAACAAAATATTTAACATTCAGGTTAAAATATAGGACAGCATTTTCCCCCTCATTTATCTCTCATTTCTTTCTGTCTTTTGCCAAGCTAGGTAATGTTACCCCTTCGAGGACAGAATATCTCATATTAGGTCTCCAGGTAGATGCAAATCATTTGTAAATGATGCCTTTTCCAATACACACATACAACCAGCCATTTTCACTGCCTCCCAAAGTATCCTTTTTATCATTCCTGGGCTCTGATTTCCTTCTGACAAATAGCTACTCCTGATGCTTAGACATCAAGATGAAGGCAATCATTGAAAAAGCTCAAAGGAGCATAACTCCTGCTAGGAGATCATATAGTTGTACGAACAGCGCTAATAGTGAATGCCAGTGACATGGGCTAGAACTATGAATGTATGTCTGGTCAGCCAGGCCCAAGCATACCTCACCACAGGAAGCCAAGAAAAGGGAATCTGCTACCTGCTACCTGCTACCTGTGACCCCATCTTACATTGGCTTTGTGAGTTCCAGATTACACCAAACAATGCCATTTACTTTATTTGAGCTTTTTGCAGGACAGATGATTCAACCCTGATAGCTCCTTGAAGGCAAAGAACATGTCTCACTCATCTTTGTGTCTCAGCACTATTACACTTGGAATTAAAAAGTAGCTCATCGTGGAGCAGTTAGTTAAAAGAATGGGCTTTCAGGCCAAGAGACCAAGAGCCCAAGATTCAAATACTAGCTTCTTTATTTACTTGAGTTGGGATCTTGTGAGCAGATGCTACAAGTGCCTACAAATGTCCCTCTGACTTTTGATAGCGTCCCAGGAGACTTTCCACTGCCAATATCAGCCTCTCTGCCTCGGGGCTTCTTTGAACCTTGAGAAGCTCATTTTCCCTTGCAGGGGGCAGGATGGAAGTGGTAGGGAATTAACCACTCTTAAAAATAGATGCAGGTAAAGATATTTATACACCAGTGTTCACAGCGGCATTATTCACAAGAGCCAAAAGATGGAAACAACCCCAATGTCCATTGACTTTGAATAGATAAAGAAAATGTGATATATACATATAATGGAATATTATTCAACCTTAAAAAGAAATGAAATTCTAGTATACGCTACAATGTGAACAAACTTTGAAAACATGCTAAGAAAAACAAGCTAGACACAAAAGGAGAAATTTTGTATGATATCACTTATATGAGGTACTTAGAATAGTCAAAATCAAAGACAGAAAGTGGAATCGTGGCTTCCTGGAGCTGGGGGAAGGGGAAATAGAGAGTTGTTCTCTAATGGGTACAGACACAAAGTTTCAGTTTGGGATGATATGAAAGTTCTGGAGATGGATAGTGATGATGGCCATACAACACTGCAAATGTACTTAATACTATCAAAGTGTGTACTTTTCTTTGAAATGGTTAAAATGATAAATTTTATATGTATGTATATATATATATATATGTATGTATTTACTACAATAAAAAATAAAAATAATAGAAATAAAAAGGAAAGAAAAGGCTGGGCATGTTGGCCCACACCTGTAATCCTAGCACTCTTGGGAGGCTGAGGAAGGTAGATTGATTGAACTCAGGAATTCAAGGCTAGCCTGAGCAAGAGTGAGATCCCTCTCTACTAAAAATAGAAAACACTAGCCAGGCATTATGAAGGATGCCTGTAGTCCCAGCTGCTCAGGAGGCTGAGGCAAGAGAATCACTTGAGCCCAGGAGTTGGAGGTTAGCTGGGACTACAGGCACCCACCACAACACCGGCTATTTTTAGAGATGAGATCTCGCTCTTGCTCAGGCTAGTCTCAAACTCGTGAGCTCAAGCAATCCATCCACCTCAGCATCCCAGAGTGCTAGGATTACAGGCATGAGCCACCGCTCCTGGCCTGAATATACATTTTTTTTAAAAGCTGCACAAAGAAAAGTTGACTAGACTTACACATTAAAAGGAAGTTCTGTTCCCCAAAACAAAATAAATGATAAAAATCCCAACGCTTCATACATACACAGCATTTAACTTTGTTCTTAGCCTTACCATTATCTATAGTTGACCAACTTAAGTTGACTAAACCTAAACACCAATCACGCTGGGCATGTCCAATGATTCAATCTTTGTTCCATTGCATAAGGTTCATACTTCTCCCTATATTCTACTTACATTTTTTCATTTTCCACTTATAAAATAGTGACAGAATTCAAGAAATAGTCAAGAGATGGCAAAAACTCTGCCATACAAATATGGTGATGCTAATGAAATAAAACTATTTGCAGGAAGCTAAGGTCATGATACAAAAGCTCAAATCGTTCATTCATAAATTGAGGCACAGAAGTTAAGATTAACATATGAAAGGCAGTTTGGCTCGGCGCCTGTGGCTCAATCGGCTAAGGCGCCAGCCACGTACACCTAAGGTGGCGGGTTCGAATCCCCAGCCCAGCCCACCAAACAACAATGATGGCTGCAACCAAAAAATGGCCGGGCGTTGTGGTGGGCGCCTGTGGTCCCAGCTACTTGGGAGGCGGAGGCAGGAGACTCGCTTGAGCCCAGGAGTTGGAGGTTGCTATGAGCTG
>CAUYQV010089522.1:0-14232 GCA_963574575.1 Galagoides demidoff
AGTCACCCCTGGAGCACATGTCAGTGACATAGAATGGATCATAAAACTTGTTCCTTGTGTGACATAGTCAACCTGCTCAACAAAACCACTCTGTGTCCTCAGGGGAGAACAACACTGGGTCTTAGTTGGCAGATAAAGGGGCTGCATTCACAGCCAAACTGGAATTATGAGGGTACGAGTGGATGTGGGGATTTTTGACATGTTTCAAACATAAGTAGAGATTTTGAAAGAGACCAGGCCAGGGCCTTTTTCTCCCAGCTGGTGCATGGTCACCTATCTCAGCTTTCAGAGGAGTTTGGGCATCACTTCCAGCCACAAAAGACCCCCGAACGGGGAGAGAATGGATCCGTGATCTGCTTGTGAAGAAACCAGGTGAATTGACTTTGTCTAAGCTACAAAAGGATTAACTGCTGGAGATGGCAAATGATGGTGGCCTTAAAAGTATGTCTGAGATAATTTCAAATCCCCATTTCTTTTCTTTTTATTGTTTAAAGAACACTTCACATGAGATTCATTCATCCTCTTAAGTTTTTAATTGTTCAATGTGGTATTGTTAACTATAGGCACGAAGCCTGTAGAGCTTATTTATCTTGCATCTGAAACTTCATACCCATTGATCAGCAACTCCCCATTTCCTCTTCTTCCTAGCCCTGGAAACCACCATTCCACTCTCTGCTTTTATGAGGATGACTCTTTTAGATCCCACATATAAGTGGAATCATATAGTATTTGCCCTGTGACTGGCTTATTTCACTTGCCATTATGTCCTGAAGGTTCATGCACGTTGCCATACGTGGCAGGATTTCCTTCTGTTGTAGGCTGAATAATATGCCACTGTATGTACAAGGGCTGACAATTAAGTTCGTGAACTTGACCCCATGCACTTTCTTTGGCAGCACTGTACAAAGAGCTCTGGCACCTTTCATAACCTTGGTGTAGCAGCATCTCTTCTTGATGTGTAGTGCTGTCTTACTGAGTGGTGTTCGTTGTTGTTGCGTGCTTTTGTGTGCTGTCCAAAGAATATTAAAGCTTGAATTAGAGCAATAAACAAACATTAAATTTCTTGTTAAACTTGGCAAGAGTGGAAGTGAAATCAGGAACACATTAGCCCAAGTTTATGGAGATAATACCATGAAGAACATGGCAGTGTACAAATGGATTTAACATTTTTCTGGGGGAAGAGAAAGCATCACTGATGAAGAGAGGTCAAGGCGGCCAGTAATGAACAGAACTTACGAAAACATTGCAAAAATTCATAGAAGTGTGTGTCAAAATCACTGGCTGGCTATAAGAGGCATAGCTGACCAAGTAAACACTGACAGAGAAATAGATAGGAAAATCGTCTCATGAGGAAAGGTGTGTGTAAAAATAGTCCCAAAGGAGCTCACTGATGAACACAAGCAAAAGAGAGAGTCAAAGTTTGCCAAGACCTTTTGGAGAGGCAAGATGATATTTTGGGCCATGTTATCACTGGTGATGAAACATGGGTATACCAATACGACCCTGAAACAAAGCATCAGAGTGCACAGTGAACGTTGGCTAATTCTCCATCACCAGAATGTTCCGTCAGTTCAAATCAAGAGTCAAGGTGATGTTGCTAATCTTTTTTGATATCAGAGGTATTGTTCATAATGAATTCGTACCAACTGAACAGTTAACCAGACAAGATGCAGAGCGTTCAGGGTGGTATGGCCGTAGACTTCAATAGTTAACCAAATTTACAATATGGAAGTGCTAGAAAAGCTTCCTGAAAAAGTTGGATGGAAACGACCTGAACTTTTCACCACCAACTCTCTTGCATCATGACAATGCACCAGCTCGCCTGACACTGTCTGTGAGGGAGTTTTTAGTTAGTAAACAAGTAACTATACATAACATCTTCCACCTCATCAGGCCTCCAATGAACTGAAAGGAAGACATTCCATGACATTCAGGACATCAAGGGTAATATGATGACAGCTCTGATGGCCATTCTAGGAAAAAAAGTTCCAAAATTGCTTTGAAAGGTGGAGTAGGGACTAGCAAGAGTCCCCCTTGCAAAGGGGAGCACTTCAAAGGTGACCACAGTGATGTGCGGCACTGAGGTATGTACCGTGTTTCCCCGAAAATAAGACACTGTCTTATATTTATTTTTTCTCAAGAAGACACACTAGGGCTTATTTTCAGGGGATGTCTTCCTCTCTGCATAGCCACACCCATCACTAGGACTTATTATGAAGGTAGGGCTTATATTTAACAAATGCATAGAAATCCTGCTAGGGCTTATTTTGAGGGTAGGTCTTATTTTCAGAGAAACACGGTAGCACTTTTTCTAGGATGAGTTTGTGAACATAATTGTCAGGCCTGGTGTATACCACATTTTCTTTATTCTCTTATCTATCAATGGGCAGCTGCTGGTGGCTTTTGAATTTTTACTGGCTCAAATTGTACTTTTAGTAGCTCAGCTAAGGCTGAACACAAGGTAGGTTTCATTCTTTTTAGGCCTTTAAAGGAAAAGCAAAACAAACAAACATAAAATCATAGGGGAAACAAGATCCCGTCAGTCACATGGTAATTTTGACTGATGTTTAAACCTGTGTGCTTTTTAAACATTGGATGAAGCTGTTAAAATAAAAAATTGCCTCTGGGTGAACAAATACACTCCTTCTAAAGAAAGTGTTCCTAATTTCTGTGGTGTCTGGGTGATCGGCTTCCTCTGTACAACAATGAATTATCCAAGTTTAATATTATTTAGAGATTAACCTAACTCCCTTATTCTAGTATTGACTAAAGGGTAATTAACTCCTTTATTCTGGTATTGATTAAAAGATAATAGTGACTTATACTTTCATGGTACTATTTATTGGAAAAGTTCTGTGAATAAACAGGAAGAATAAAAACCTCATAGGGAGTGTGGATGTCAATAATCTCCATTTTCCCCCCAAGTGAAGACCTTAAACTCTAAAGAAAATAAGTGGAAAGATTTTACTGAATATTCTGAGTTAGAAGTGGAAACTCCCTACTCATTCTCCCTTAGCTATCCATGACTTCCATTATATTTCTCATGAAAGTTCTCGATTCTAGGTGGTTATTACTAGAGTCACTTGGAAAACTTAAAAGAATAATAAAAATAAAAAAGGAAAGCCAGTCCCAGATTTGATTGTCTGGGGTGAGCCACATGTAGGTATATTTTAAAAATTCAACAGGTGATTCCACTTTGCAATCAGGGCTGAGAACTGCTGCGTATATGATGCTGTCAGTGCCCAAATGTCTGTCCCTGCCTCAGTTCTTCCCTGAGATTCATAGATTCATTCAGGTGCTTCCTGGATCCTGAAAGAGTAAAGCTTGTCTCCCTCAAGCACAGCACACTGTCTGCACCACTGCTCCTGCCTTGGGAATGATCCCAGCAGCCACATAGACACTAAGGGAGAAACCCAGAGTCATCCACTTTCCACCGTCTTCCCTGTTCCTTGTTAAACACCCGTCAGTTGCTTCTTCCCAAGTAATGTGTGAGTCTTTCTCTATACTGCCCCATCTTAGTCTATTTTCTCTCCCTGGACGCTGTGTTAGCTTTCTAACTAGCATCCATTTGCTCTCCTCCAACTCATATGCAAAGAAACCAGAATGACGTTACATACAAAAATACCACGTTCCTCCCATAAGGGCAATGACTCGCGCTTTGAATAGGCTTGGAATTATAATCGGTCTTTTGCGCCATGCTTCATCCCCACTCTTCCTCCCCTCACACTTACTGATCCACCATCTGACTCTTCATTCCTCTGAGCTGCTCCTCCGGTCAGGCCGGCCTGTCTGTTCGTAAATGTTGTTCACTCTTCCTGAAATACTCCCATCTTTTCTCCCATCCCCCTCACCTAACTACCGTGCTACTAACCCATCATTCTCGGTCCTCAGAGTATCCCTGGCTTTCTAGATTAGGTTGGGTCCCCCATCAGAGACTTCCTCAAATGCCTGCTCCCCAGACCATAAATCCAAGGCAAGTCAGGGATTGCATCCATCACTATCTGCAGTCTGGCTCTGGAGTCAGAGCCTAATGCCCCACTGAAGGCATGAATGACAAATGAACAGATGATCGATAGCAGCTCTGGGGGACACAAAATTCAAGTCAAAAAATCTTCTAAGATGTAGAAGACGCCAACTAATTTTTAAGATGATACTATTTGGAAGGAATGGTTCACGCATTCCTGTGTAGGGTGGCAAAATGCAAAGTTCCAAAAGGTAACAGCTGGTAAGAGTGATGAGTCACAACTTGCATACTGAAATTTAACAAAGATGCATATGAAATCCTCCCCTTACATTCTAGTTGTTGCCCAAGTATAGGAAAGGGGACACGTCACAGAAACAATCCAGGGAGAGTTAGTCGCAAGTAAGCTCCATTTGTGCCAGTGACGACTGTGGCTCCTGAAGTGCTAATGCCATTTCTGACTCCTTTAATGGACAGATGGGCCCCAACCAAGGCAGGTACAGGTCCCACACTCTTCTGCTCTTCTCCAGCCACTTGAAACAATGTGCTTCTCCTACAGGATCACCTTTTAATAGGATACACTCAGAAGAGCTTGACCAGATGATAAAAAAATGGGAAGCACAATTTATGAAAAATTCCATAAAGGTGGAATTCTTGGAAACAGTTTAGTTATTTTTAAAAAATGAAGGGCTGGTCTGCAGAAAAGGGTTATATGTGTACGTACACACCAGAAGGCAGCACTGGGACCAAGGACTACCAGTAGGCAGCATCCTCCCTCTGGCCATCCCTTCTTACTGAGTTCTCTCATCCTTTCACTCTCTCTCTGTCTCTCTTTTTTTATTTCAGTTTAATATAAGCGTATATATAATTGAATTTCATAGTTTGCTTTCATTAGGTATTAGGAGTTACATTTGAGTCCTCATCTAGGAGGTGTATCATACACCCCTACATTGTACCTGTTAGGGTGGAGCTTACCAAGCACCCTCCTTCCTTCCCCCCACCTGAATTTAATTGCGTTTTTCTCTCATGTAGGCCTGTAGTTGCTCATTTACTATTTCAAATTAGTATTGAGTACATAGGGTGTGTGCTTTTCCATTCTTGTGATACTTTACTAAGAAGAACGTTCTTTAACTCCATCCAGGTAAAAACAAAAGATCTGAAGTCTCCATCTTTTTATGGCCAAATAGTATTCCATGGTGTACACACACCCCAGTGTATTAATCTATCCGTGGGTTGATGGGCTCTAGGGTGGTTTTGACATCTTTGCAACTGTGACTTGAGCTGCTGTACACATTCGAGTGCGGATGTCCTTATGGCAAAATGACTTTTTTTTCTTCTTAGGTAAACACCTAGTAATGGGATTGTGGGGTCAAATGGAAGGTCTACTTTTAGCTCTTTGAGGATCCTCCATACTTCTTTTCAAAAGGCTGTACTAGTTTGCAATCCTCTCATTCTTTGACTCCCTCTAACATCCATTCTTTGTTCTCAGCAGATGTCTCATGCCTTGGCCCCTGTCTAGTATCCCAATCCTCCCTCCCCCTTCACAGACCACAGATGCTTTCTTCAGCTGCCATAATGATGCTCAACTCCACTGAGCCCTGGTATCTACCACTGTTTCTTACAGTAGGAACACTGGGTGGCTCAGTCCTTTCCTTTGCTCCTGCTTCTTGCTTGCTAGATTTGCTGGGGAAAGCCATGCCACTTGGCACCGTGAGAGATCTGTGCTGTCCCACCTCATGTATGACAGAGCTGTACCATCCCACCTCGTGTGTGACAGACCCCCATTGTCCCACCTCATGTGTGACAGAGCTGTGCTGTCCCACCTCGTGCGTGGCAGACCCATGCCATCCCACCTCCTGTATGGCAGACCTGTGCTGTCCCACCTCATGCATGACAGAGCTGTCCCGTCCCCCCATGAGTGACAGACCTGTGCTGTCCCACCTCGTGCATGGAAGACCTGTGCTGTCCCACCTCATGTGTGACAGAGCTGTGCCATCCCACCTTGTGCGTGACAGACCTGTGCTGTGCCATCCCACCTCATGCGTGACAGAGCTGTGCTGTCCCACCTCGTGTGTGACAAACTCGTACTGTCCCATCTCATGCATGACAGACCCGTACTGTCCCACCTCATGCATGACAGAGCTGTGCTATCCCACCTCATGTGTAACAGACCCCTGCTATCCCATCTTACATGTGACAGAGCTGTGCCGTCCCACCTCATGCGTGGCAGACCCGTACCGTCCCACCTCATGCATGGCAGACCCGTGCTGGTCCCACCTCATGCATGACAGAGCTATGCCATCCCACCTCATGCATGGCAGACCCATACCGTCCCACCTCATGTATGACAGAGCTGTGCCATCCCACCTCATGCGTGGCAGAGTTGTGCCATCCCACCTCATATGTGGCAGACCCGTGCTGTTCCACTATGTGTGTGGTAGACCCGTGCTGTCCACATCATGTGTTACAGATCCGTACCATCCCACCTCAAGTGTGACAGAGCTGTGCTGTCCCACCTCATGTGTGACAGACCCCTGCTGTCTGGTGCCATGGACCTGTAGGCTGCCTGGCATTCCTTCTTTCATCCAGGCCATTTCTTACCTCATTCCCAAGGGGAGCTCTTAGCCTTTCTCCACTCGTTAAATCCCCAAGCAAACTCAAAACCTCAGAGGAATTGTTTCCATAAATTTTCCTGTTAACAGTCTCAAATTTTTATCGGACCTTCATTCTCCTTCTTTCCTGTTCTCCTTTCTCAGAATTCTTAGAAAGAGAGAAGACTCTGCCTCCCTTCCAAGGCTTGCTTTTCCCCATCGGGTTTGATACCATTTCCTCTCATTTCCCCTGGGGCCTTGTTTCATAATTTATCTCCTCTCTTTCCCTCTTCAAATCTTTTCTCCTTCCTGGCTCTTTCCCTCCCTCCCTCAGTGAACACGCTCAAGCACGTTGGGAAGATTAGTTGTACAGTGAGTGTTTTCAGATGGATTGGAGAGAAGAGAAACCAAGCCAGCGAGTCCAGGAACAAGCAGGGGGCTTGTTCCAGAGTCCAGACAAAAGACAAAGGGGAACCTGTTCAGGTTGGTGAAGGAAAGAATAGCGAACAGGTGAGATTCAGAGAGGATTTTGTTACCAGAATGACATGGTCATTACTTATGACTTTGCCTTATTTTCTCTTCTGTTTTTGAGCTCCGTGGGGGCAAGCATGGTGTCAGATTCATGACACTTTGCCTCATGAAATCTGGCTTGAATGAATGAATAGCTAGAATTGCCCCAAACTTTTGTGTGGTGGGGGGAGAGAGCTGCCATCTGAAGGTATATATTTTTAAAAGAGTATAGTTGGTGACATAGGGAAAGACATTTTCACATTAGGAAGGAAGAAAGAGTAGACTTCTATTCCTCAAATGGGGTCCACTGTATTGGTTCTCCATTGCTGCTGTTAACAAATCCCCTCAAACTTAGTGCCTTACAACAACACACATTTATTTTCTTACAGCTCTGGAGGTCAGAAGTCTGAGTGGGTTCAGTGGGCTCAAATCAAAGTATCAGGAGGGCTGCGTTCCTTTCTGGAGGCTTTAGGGGAGAATTGGCTTTGTTGTAGAAGCTGCCTGCATTCCTTGGCTCACAGCCCTCCTTCATCATCAGTGTGGCTGGTCAGGTGTTTCTCACGTTGCATCACTCTTAGACTAACTCTCTTCTTCCCACCTCCATCCAATCATAAGGATCCTTGGGATTATATTAGACCCAGTGAGATAATCTGGGATTGTTTTCCCATCTCAAGGTCAGCTGATGAGCAACCTTAATTCCATCTGCAGACTGAATTTACCGTATCACCTCACATGTTCACAGGTGCCAGGGATTGAAGGCCTGGACATTTTGGGGGGAAGTGCATTATGCTGTCTAGCACATCCCTGATAAGCAGCAACTCCATATCCTGGGACTGTATTAGAAATGCAGAAATCTGTACCACTCCTTGGCCGCTGAATCAGAACCTGCATTCTAACCAGATCCCAGGTGATTTGAATGTACAGGTATTTAAAGTTCGAGAAGCCATAACTAAACTATCTCTAAGATCCTCTCTACTTTAAACTTCCTATGAAAATTGCATTTATTTTCTATCTCAAGTCTTCATTATTCTTTCTAATCCTGGTTTCCTGCCAAAAAAAAAAAAGTTAATTTTGATTTGTAGCCCTGGTGTTAATTCCACAAAAGTCAGCCAAGTAGAACATGACAACACTTCATGCATATTTTTTGCTGGCAGGAAGTAGATGTTAGAAAAGGCAATTAAATTATGGAATTATCCATGATGCAAAGGTACTGGTCTGCAAAGTGTATTTCCTTCCCCCAAGAAGATTCACAGAACTGCCTTCATTACTGCACAGATAATATTAGTGGCCGAGCAAGTGGAGCAAAACACACACAGATGAGCTGTTTGTAAGGCGTCTCTGAATGGCTCAGTGTTTGAGAAATGTGACCAAAGCTGATTATAAAATTCCTTTCAAAGTTACAGGAATGGCAAACCCATAAATAACTCTGGTTCTCATTGGTATGAGAAGGAGGTTGCTGGCTGTTTGATTGCTGTCCTTGCTTAAGGATAAGATTAAGCTCACCTCCAAGATTACAAACTCCTCAAGGCAAAACCCAGCCATATGCTGTGCCTGGCACCTAGGAGACACTCCATACATTTTGGGCTGGAATCCATTAAGCTTTTTAACATTGTGTAACACTTTATGTTAAATCCAAAAAATGGAAAAATAAAACTCAAATATGTCAACAACCATCTTTCTTGACTTCCTGCTCCCTTTTATTCATTCAGTCATTCATTCATCCAGTTGACAAACCTTTACAAATCATCTGCCGAGTGCCACCCATTGTCCTAAACCCTGTGGGTGCAAAGACTTGCTTCCCTGTCACTCATGGGGCAAGTAGTCACATAGGTAAATGAGGATGCCACCATCAGTGCTGAAGGAGGTGCGTGCCCCAGGTCGTGGGCCTCTTCTCCCGTCTGCCATTCACATTCTAACCGGATTTTCCTTTAAAATCTTCCATTTCTCACTTTTGCAATTGGATTAATTATTTGGCTTTATTATTTTTATTTCCAGCCTTAGCAACTAATGTTGCCTCTAGGCACTGGATACTTGCTCTTGAAAATGAAACCCTCATAAATTAGTGCCAGTAAAAAAAAGAAAGAAAGAAAAGAAAGTTACAAAGATCTGGCAAGGTCTCCTGGGACTTCAGGAAAAGTTAAAGAAGCAGGCAAGAGAGAAAATGGGGCAGCTTCAAGATAGCCCCTCTTCATCTCCACTCCGGCTTCTCTCCCTCTGTATTAACTAGCTCAGACGCCCAGTGCAGAGAGGCTAATCGTCCCACTTTGTCTTTTCTAGCCAGGCCACTTCCTGACCACTGGGACTCACTGTCACTGTATTCTGATTGCTTCCTTCATAGCACTCACTTAGCATGGTTTGCAATTATATATATTTTAATTTATGTGTTTACATCTAGTTCCCTTTCTAGGTTCAGCAGAGTCCATAATCACTTCCAGCCTTTTGGCTGATCAAGTGTGGCAGTGTCTATATCTGCTTCGTTACTGCTAATGCCACTATGGCAGTACTTGATCAGCAGAGACACTTAGTAACTAATTAAATGAAAGAATGAGAGGAGGACAAGAGCACATGTTCGCCTTCCTTATAGCCCCTGTGGGAGGAAGGACTGGAAGGAGCATCTTGGGTCCAGTGACCCCTTAGCAAGGGTGTGGAGAAAGGAGATTCCCTAAGAAGGGGGTGCACAGGGCATCTCCCCAAAGTAAGCCTTGACCGATACTTGAGCCATGTGGTCTCTTAATTCCAAGCCACACCTAGAGAGACCGTTCACCTTTGCAGCCCAATGCAAATGCTCAAGCTTTTTACTTTTTAAAATTTATTGAGCATCTAATCTATGCCAAATTCAGTATCACTTAATACACATCATCATCTCTTTCCATTTTTACAGAGACTGCCGCAGACAATATCCTCCTTTTACAGCTATCAAACCAAGTTTCCAAGATTTAAGTAGTTCACCCAAGGTCATAGAGCTAGCATGTGGCAGAGCCAAGATTAGAACATAGGTCTGTTTAATTCCAGAGCTCCTTCCCCGACATTTGGCTTTCTCCCCTACTTAGGCACACTTAATTGCCCCCTTCTCTGTAGTACCACAGCACTTCGTTCATAAAGACAGTGCCGTACTTATTACGCACTTTTATGACAGATGTTTCTGGCTGCACTGCTAGACTGTGCCTCCTTAGAGCAGAACTATATCTGGGTCTTCTGTGTATCCTCAGTTTCTGTCACTTAATGGGGGCTCAACTGATGTCTGTCCGCTGAGCTGAGCTTGGGAAGGATAGGCAGTTACTGTGCTTTTTCATATTTTTTAAACTCTACAAAACCATGACTACCTTATTATACAGAAGTAAAATTATAAGAATTTAGAGTCTCATAAATCTTCTTCCAGTCTTTTTCCTGGAGTTTTAAAAACACACGTATGTTCTCCCTCTCTGGATGATGCTTGGTCCCATTGCAGTCAAGGTGAGACCCAGCCATGCCCTGTTGTTGGGGATGGTAGATGCGGGGTGCAGGGATGACCCACACCCACGCTGCTAGAGTCTTCCCTCTTTAACTCAAAAACAGCAGCCTCATAGAGCCACAAGTGGGCGTTTTGTCATTCTTACATACCTACCGTATGCACCATATACATCGCTCTGGAGTAGCGTGGTGATTATACAAACATGGCAGACAGGATTCTGCCCTCACATTGCCTACTACCTAGGACAGTGATTCTTAACCGGTGGGTCATGACTCACAGGAACTGTATTTAGGGCTCACAGCATTAGGAAGGTTGAGAACCACTGACCTAGGAGCCAGGAAAAGGTGCTCAGGGTTAAAAGACACCTACTGACAAGGGGCTTTGGGAGTGGAGGCAGGGATGACTCTGGCAGCAAGGACCAAGGAGGACTTCACGGAACACGTGGCATCTCTGCTGGAGTGTAAGCTTCAGACAAGCAGACTCATCTCAGGTCTAGGGAGCAGCCCTGATAGACACAGGGCAGGGGGGAAGGGAGGCAAAACCTGGCCTGAGGAGCTGGGCTGCAAAGGAGTTGAGGGAGAGGGATGTTTATTTGGAAAGTAAGTTGGAGTCCAATTGCTGATGGTCTTGAATTTCACTTTATTCTTAAATTTTTAAGGAAGGGAGTAAAGCAGTCATCATTATACTTCAGGAAGAGCAGCCACCTTGGAATGAATTTGCAGGGGAGAGTTAGAAGCAGAGACAGCATTTACTTTACATCTATTTGATAATGCTGGCTCTTTGCGGATCACACAGCTGTATGGGTGGATTGAAAACGTCGGTCAGAACCACATCTGAAACTCAGATACAGTTGAAGTGGCTTATCAGGAAGCCAAGAAGAATTTCTAAGGAGGCCCTCAAAATGCACACTGTGAATGAGGAATCTGTAACCAGCTCTTAAACTAGGCAGCTTAGGTACTGGGGAGGCAGGTTAATGGGAGTCACACTGCCTGGCTGCCTGGTTAGCACCGGTGTTGGACCAGCAGGGTGAGCCTGGGGAAGAGCAGGGCAGGGCCTGGGAGCTAGACAGGGAAGCCCAGAGAGAGGCGAGAATAAAGGTTAAAATGCTGGAAAGTAACATCAAAACAAACAACCGTGCTATTTCTAGAGAGCAAATTGACTTCCCAAACCAGATTGAAATTAGTAGGCTCAAAACAGGGAGATACAATTTTGGGAAGGTAGAACAGGTGCTAAATGAACCGCTAACTAGCAGTCCTGATTGCCCCCCAGCAGCCAGAGCAGCTGCCTGATGGGACCACTCTGTTTATGGCTTGAGAGCCCTGTGGGGGTTCACTCAAGTGTGGGTTCAAACAGGGGCTTAGGTGTGAAGAGGCTGCAGCAGCCAGCACATTGGCTTGGGCTGTGGCAGTGCAGTGAAGGCTGTGCCAGAAATCAGCCTCTGCAAAACAGCCGCTGCGGGCGTGAATTTTATGAGTTCTCCGTATGCAAACTACCATTCGTCACGCCTTGATCGATCCATCCTCGGAAGCTGCATTTCCAACTGCAAATGCAGCCTCTCAGCACAACCTCCCTCTAATGCTGCTTTGGTCATCCCGGCCTTGTATTTAAAGCGTCTTCATAATGAGGACTTTTTTAGATGAAAATGCTCGAGCCATTTATGGCTGCTGAATCGGGAATAGTGACACAGTGAGGTTCCTGTATTTTATGTGAACATGGGAGTATACACAATTTCTCTATCTTTCTCAAAATCATTTCCATAGGAAAATAAATGTAATGAATTTATAAATAATAAGGTTGAGGAACAAGGCCGCTTGCTTTGCACTAGCCAAGCCCAGTGATTAAAGCAGAAACAGAGGTTGGCCCAGAAATTCACTACTGGCCCAGCATTACCATGTAATATCCAAGACAGGCAGAAACTGTTCTTTTGTTTTCTTTCTTTTTTCTTTTTTTTAATTTCTGTAAAACTGGGAATACATGTCTTAATTATGTGTCTTCCTCTGGAAATTATACCCAATATTTAGTTATATTTGATATCAAAACTCAGTTCTTGACAATTTTCTAAGGATACATTTAGAAGTAGGATATATAAAATAACAAGAATAGGCAATGTTTTCTTTCCGCATCTGGCCATGGTTGTATTTTTCTATTAAAGGGAGATAGTCACGAGCAATATAAACATCTGAAAAGGAAGTGTCTGTACAAGTAGTGGTTTATTTTGTGTTTTGCCTCAACAAATAAAACGTATTACATTTTGCAGGGGAGGGATTGGAAGCAGGAGAACAATTATTTTATATTCCATAATTCTGGGTCTTCACTGTTCATGTAGCTGTGTAGGTGGATTGAAAACCTTGGTCTAATGTAACTAAATGCAGTTAATATAATTAGTAGCTAAGCATTTATATTATTGAGAAAGGCATGGCTGATGTGGTAATAATGATGGTGATTATTAAATTTTATATAATATGAACTAAACCATGATGACTTGAAATGCTGTATTTTATTAAGAACAATATTTGAAGGGTAACATGTATTTTTTTTTTTGAGACAAAGTCTCATTATGTCACCCTTGTTAGAGTGCCGAAGCATCACAGCTCACGGCAACCTCAAACACTTGGGCCTAAGTGATTCTTTTGCCTCACCCTTCCAAGTAGCTGGGACTACAGGTGCCCGCCACAACACCTGGGTTTTTTTTTTTGTTGTTGTTGTATTTGTCATTGTTTGGCAGGCCCAGGCTGGGTTCGAACCCGCCAGCTCTAGTATATGTGGCTGGCTCCCTAGCTGCTGAGCTACAGGTGCCAAGCCAAGGTAACATGTAATTTTTATACTAATTCCAATGTACTGGTGAATATAATGTTGTTTTGTTGAATATACTGTGTTACTGACCCTCCTGGCTGGATGTGTGTTGGGGGGTGTTTTTGTTATTCTCCCCCTCTTGGCTAGCTGAGAGATGCTCAGAAGACCTACACCCTTTGCATGGCCTCACAGCCCTACAGGTCCAGTCCCCACCCACTGTGGCCCCATCATGTACTCTAGAAGCCTTGCCCTCGGTCCCTCCACACTCACAGGTGCTCCTCATCTGTGCCTCCCTCCTCACTCCTGCTCTTCCCTTTGCCCAAAATGCCTTTCCCCTTCCCCTCCCACCATCTCTTCTCACTCATCCTCAGGTCCCAGCATGTCACATAATCAGCTGTCCCTTTCATACAATTTTATAACCTTCTACACAATGTATATTTATTCTGTGTGATCATTTGATCAGGATGTGTCTCACCCTCTCATCTCTTGAGAGAGACATGAAGGCATGGAAGGTGTGGTGCCTTATCACACAACAGACATTCAAAAATATTCACTGAACTGGATTATTATTATTATTATTATTATTGAGACAGAGTTTCACTGTCTCACCCTCAGTAGAGTGCTGTGGCATCACAGCTCACAGCAACATCAAACTCTTGGGCTTAAGCAATTCTCTTGCCTCAGCCTCCCGAGTAGCTGGGACTACAGACACTCACCATAACACCCGGCTATTTTTTTGATATAGTTGTCATTGTTGTTTAGTAGCCCCAGTGTATGTGGCTGGCACCCTAACCACTGAGCTACAGGCCTTGAGCCGAAGACATTTTTTTTTTTTTTTTTGTTTAAAAGTTTTTTTTTTTTATTATGGCAGTTTGAAAAATTAAAAAATTTTTTATTAAGGAATTTAATTTAATTATACTTAGTCT
>CAUYQV010089527.1:0-36696 GCA_963574575.1 Galagoides demidoff
GGATTCTACCAATTTCTGAGTTTGTCTATTCTAATCATGCTTTCTAGAATGGAGAAAACAACCATAAGATGGGTTTGAGGACCCCTGGGCCCACTGTGAGATGAGTCTGAGCTAAAACTCAACTGATTACCTAATCTCCAAAAGCCCCTACTTGGACTGGTGGACCACAGTAATCACTGGGTCTCCTGAGATTGGTATCAGTTCAGAGTTTCCAATTTTTTTCCTAAAATACGGTAATATCCTTTTCCTCACTGCACACTTGCCTTTTTCTAGGAAACTGTGGGAAAAGATTAACAGGATAAAACTCTGGGTGTGTAGTGAAGTTCTCCTTCAAGGATCAATTCTGGGAATTGATTGAGGGGTTATAACTTTCTGGTTCTGTGATTTTAGTTAGACTTCTGTTAACTTGACCTAATACTCCTCTGCTTGTACAGATCAAGTAAAAAAAGTTTACTTAGTAGACTGTCCATCTTTTCACTTCTAAGAACACTGGGTCATTTAGCAAATGCCATTGGTTTCTGAGAGTTAGACTTTTCTGATTACTGGTGACTCTGCTGTCCATAATGGTAGCCACACCCACCTTGCCTTTGGCAAATAAGTGCCACTTGGCACCTGCCACCTTAGGATCCAACTATCCCCATTTTTTGAGACAGATTAATATTAATGGAAAACTACAGCAACTCAATTCAAGCAAGACTATGAATAGCCCTAGATATCTAGAACCAAGATTTGAGTCACCCCACCAGGACGAGAACCACCACCAGCACAGGTGTTTGCTGAGGGTAATGGAAGAAGATAGCTGTAAATACTCGCTAGGACTATGTGACCAGGAATGAGGACTTTACTTGCTACGAGTATTTCTTTCTTCATTTTAATGAATGTGTGTACATAGATATTTTCATTTTATTCTCTTATTTGATGACCATATTTAAGTACTTTGTTAATTTAGCACTTCAGTATCTAAGTCACATGATATCAAGGAGAGGAGTGAACACAACTCAAGGACTTTTTAGTAAATGTCTTTCCCCCAAAGGAAGCTCCAGGCCCAGAGAGCTTCAATGGCGAATTTTGCCAAATGTTTAAGCAAGAAACAATACCCATCTTACACAACTCTTTCCAGATAACAGAAGAGGAAGACATAAAGAAGAAAGTGTTGAGTTAGGGCAAGCATCATATGAAAGATGATGCTTGAGGGGTCTCAGAAGATGTACATGTGCTTGTCAAGCATTGAATTTACATTTATTTCCTACAACTTCCACATTTTTGTACCATTTTTGTCCCCTTGGCATTTGCTGAGCACACATAGCCCAACTGTCACTGGAGTACTATGAAGTTCTCAAAAGGGCACCTTGTGACCCCACTTCCTTGACTTCCAAGATCTTCCTGGCACATTCATCTGAAAAACTCCCATTTATCCACATCACTCTGGAGGCCACGTGGCAGAGTTGTCACTCACCCTCAGGCTCTGACATCAGGAAGATAAGGGCTGAGACCCTCTGCTTCTGTTGTGACTTTGAATATGCCTTTCAATGTTTCAGTGTCAACTTTTGTATTTTCAAAGTCAAAATGATAATACTACCCTCTGGTAGAACTGTTGGAGGATTAATAATATTTTGAGCCTCTTACTGACTCCTAGGCATAATGAATGTTTATGTCATTCTTTTTCTCACCACACAAAATCCTAGAACTAAACATAGCTCTCCTCACCAAGTGGGCCAAGAACTTTCTTCCATTGATCAGGTACATAGTTAAGGCATGGTTTCTTTAATGCCAAGTTGCTATTCAGATTTTATTGATTTTTAGCAATCACAGTACTCTACTAATTTGTACTGAGTTAATGGCTAATCCAAATGCTAAGAATTTTATTTTTGCATAAAGTGGTGCCAACCCATGTCTCTACCCTATACTAGAATCTCTGGTTTGTGATGTTTGTTGGGTTTTGTTTAATTAAAAATATTCAGGTAATACATACATATGGAAAACATTATTTTTCAAATGTATAATAGAGAATTCAGTGAAAATGAAGATGGCCTCCTATCCCTGAATCACAGTGTCTGTTTTTTACTCTAAAATTCATCACCATTATTAAGAGACAGTGACTCTTTATCTCCCCCAAAGCCTATCCTCATAGGAAACTCCACTAGTTTTAATTGAATCTAACATACATAGATTTTTCTTTCACCAACTGTGCTTCTAGTATCATATCTACAATCTTTACCATCATAGCTAAGGTTGTTTTATTGTCTCCTATGCTTCCTTCAAGTTTTATAGTTTTTCATTTTACATTATAAGTCTATTACTAATATTGAACAGGGTACCGGCCCCAAATACCGAGGGTTGTGGGTTCAAACCTGGCCCCAGCCAAACTGAAACAAAAAAAAGCCAGGTGTTGTGGCAGGCACCTGTAGTCCCAGCTACTCAGGAGACTGAGGCAAGAGAATCGCCCTAAGCCCAGGAGTCGGAGGTTGCTGTGAGCTGAGATGCCACGGCACTCTATTGAGGGTGATAAAGTGAGACTCTGTCTCTTAAAAAAAATAAAAATAATAAAATTCATGACTATTTTCTTTCTGGGGTGCATATAGGTGGTGTTCTTTAATACTTCTAGCATGATTTGTTAAAATTTTATTACTTCATCATTGAATTTTCCTTTGCTGCTTTGTCAAAAATCAGTTGATTATATGTGTGTGAGACTATTTCTTAGCTTGCTATTTTGTTTCTGTGATTTATGTGTTTATTCTTTTGCAAGCACTGTGCTGACTTGAATACTGTAGCTTTATAGTAAGTGTTTATGTCAAATAGCTTGAATCTTCCTAACTTTGTTTACCTTCTCTAGAGTTGTGTTGGTTGTTGTGGATCTTTTGCTTTTAAATTAGTTTGTTGGTATCTAACATGGCTTGCTGAGGTTTTGACTGCAATTGTATTAAATTTATATCAAGTAGGGGAGAATTGACATCCTAACAATATTGAGTGTTCCAATACATGAACATGGAATGTCTACTTACTTAGATCTTGGATTCATTTCATTAGAATAATGTAGTTATTTATATATAAATATCACACTTTTTGGGGGGATTAAAACCTAAGTATCTTATTCTGGGGTGCTATTATAAATGCCATTTTTATAAACTTTGAATTTTTATTGTTCATTGCTAATTTACAGGAATGCAATCGGCTTTTTCATATTAACCTTATACCCTGAAATTTGTTGTAATTAGTTATTACTTCTAGTCATTTTGTCAGTTCCATATACAATCAAATTATCTGTGAACAATTAGTTTTATTTTCCCTCCCTAATCTGTAGGCATTTTTTTTCTTTTTCTTATGTAATTGTATTATCTGAGACATCCAGCATGGTGTTGAATAGAAGTGGTGAGAGAGGGCATCTTGGCCTTATTCTCAATCTTAGGGGAAAAGCATACAGTTTGTAAGTTTTTTCTTTCAATATAGTGTTTTTCTCAACTCCCCCTTGCAAGGTTTCTGATGACAAGTCCACAACTATTCTTATCCTTGTTCTTTAACAAGGTTATGTTTTATGTTTTATTTTTTATTTCTGCCTTCTTTCTAGACTTTTTCTGTGTATTTGGTTTGGTTTCATTTGGATATGGTATGTTTAAGTCTATATTTTTTGGTGTTCACTGTGCTTGAAATTTCTAGTATCTCTGTATCTGTGGTTTATGTCTGTCATTAATTTTGGAAAAATTTTGGCCATTATTCAAATTTTTCTTCTATTTCATTCTTGCTTTCATCTCCTTCTGACATTATGTATATGTTATCTTTTTAGTACTCATACCACAAAACAGAAATAAAATAATAAAATTGTCCCACACCTCATATATATTATATATTGTTTTTCACCCTCTTTCCTCATTCCATTTCAATATGGGAAATATCTGTGGGCATATAATCCAGCTCACCAATTCCTTCCATGACCTTGTCCAATCCATTGATGAGATCATCAGAGGCATTTTTCACTTCTGGTACAGTATTTTCCTTTTAGAATTTTCCATTGATTCTTTCATACATTTTCCCTGTATGCTTATAGTACCTAGCTGTTCTTGGATGCTGTCTATTCTTTCCATTAGAAGTCACAAACATATTAATTAGGTATTTAAAATTTTCTGTCTAATAATTCCCCAATTCTATCTTTTCTGGGTCTAGTTCTGATGCTTACTTTGTTTCTTTTGTTTTTTCTTGCTTTTTATCAAGTCTTGTAATTTTACTGGAAACTTAGACACGGGTAATAGGAACTGAGGTGGATAGACCTTTAGTGCAACACTTTGGCTAGGACTGGAATTTTCTTAGTATCTTCTCTATGGCCCAGAGGCTTCAAATTCTGCCAGTGTCCTTGTTTTTACATCCTCTTTTGCCTTTCAGCTTTTGCAAGGACTCCTGTGTAAGTAGAAGTTGGGTCTCGTAATTGTCAGCTGTAGTCCACTATTGTTCCACTGGAGTCTTGTTTATATGGTGGGAAGATATGTGGTGCAGAGTAATCAGTAATCTTATGATTAATTTGCAGCCTTTTAGTGTTCTGCATCCTCTCCTTAAGTGAGTCAGTGAAGCTAGAGCTGCTGGGGTTGGGAAAGTACTCTTCCTCCTGAGAGCTCTGGGAAAGCTCTTTTCCCTGGATTATAGGCCTTTGTCATGGAGGACATTGTGAGTGTATTTCAAAATTATTAACTTTTCCATCCCTGTCAGAATCCTGAGGGAACCTTTCTTGGCTATTTACCACATGTCCATCATAACTGCCATGTGAGTGTGGCATTGACTCATGTCTCCTGCAGGTTCCTTGCTGGAAAGCAGAGCTTCCCTGCTCTCTTTGTATCTGCCTGTCTCTCCCGACTTCAGGAAGGTGCCTTGCTCTGTGACTCTCTACTTTCCCTGATAAGTCCAGCAATAGTCATTAATTTTCAGTTTTTCAGACATTTTTCTTGTTGTAGGAATGAGAATAATGACTGCCAAGATATTAACATGCCAGAACTGAAACTAGAGGTCCAAGTATATGTTTTTAAATTGGATAGTTATTGAGATAAATGTAGATTCACACGTAGTTGTAAGAAATAAGACAAAATATTTGTCTTATTTTCCTTGTTTGCCCCCAAGATGATGTTGCAAAAAACTACAGAATAACATCAAAAGCTTATTCTGATATTGATACAGTCCACCAATCTTTTTTTAGTTTTCTGCTGTTTTACTTGTACATATCTTTCCATGTGTGTCAGTACGTGTGTGTACACATATTTTAGTTTTATGCAATTTTATCACATGTATGAGTTATATCTTCCATACCCAGAATCATGGAATGTAGCAGTTTCATCACCATGAAAAGACTTGCTTTCCTTTTTATAACCACAGTCCCTTCACAACTAATCCTTGACAACCAGGAATCTGTTGTTTATTTCAAAAATGTTGTCATTCAAAAGTTATATAAATAGAATCAGGCAATATTTAACATTTTGAAATGACCCATTTCATTTAGCATAATTCCCTGGAGATTCATCCAAATTCCTGTGTATACCAGTAGTCCATTCCTAGTCACTGCTTTAAGTATATGGTGTGCATTTTCCTCAGCTTTTTAAAACATTTACATTGTACAGCATTTCTGAACTAATTCTAGTTAAGATTTCTATTATAAACAGAACTTCTATGAATATTCATGTTCAGATTTCTATATGAATATAAATGTTCATTTCCTTAGGTTCAATGCCCAAGAAGGTAGCTGTAGGGCCATATAAGTAGTTATATGTTTAATTGATGAAAACAAACAAACAAACAAAACTCCTTCCAGAGTGGCTGTACAATTTTATATTTTATCAGAAAAATATAAGTGACTCAGCTATGCTATTTCCTCATTAGTATTTGGTGTTACCACTAGTTTTTAATCTTAGCTATTCTGACAGTTTTATCACTTCATGATTTTACCTTGCATTTGCTGATTGCTGATGATGCTCAACATCAATTCATCTGTACATCTGAGTATCCTCTTTGTTGAAATGTAGGTTAATGTCTTTTACTCATTATGTAATTTTATTGCCTTTTTTGATTCCTCTAGAATTTTGATATTTAAAAAAAAATATGCTAGATGCTATTCCAGTGTTGCATATGTGCTTTAAAAATATTTTCTTCCAGTTTTATCTTTGTTTTTATACTCTTTATGTATGTTTTTAGGCAGCAATTTTTTTTTTGAGACAGAGTCTCACTATGTTGCCCTCTGTAGAGTACCGTAGCATCACAGCTCACAGCAACCTCAAATTCTTGAGCTTAAGCAATTCTCTTGCCTCAGCCTCCCAAGTAGCTGGGACTATAGGTGCCCACCACACCACCTGGCTATTTTTTTTTTTATTAAATCATAGCTGTGTACATTAATGCAATTATGGGGTAAAAATGTGCTGGTTTAATATACAATTTGAAATATTTTCATCAAACTGGTTAACATAGCCTTCATGACACTTTCTTAGATATTGTGTTAAGACATTTATATTCTATACTTAGTAGATTTAACATATATCCTTGTAAATGCACAATAGGTGTGGTCCCACCAATTACCCTCCCTCCACCCAGCCTCCCCCCTCCCCTCTCCTCCCCTCCCTCTCCTCTTTCCCCTTCATCTTGGGCTGTAGTTGGGTTATAGCATTCATATGGAAGTGTGTGTGCTTGTAAGTTGGTTTCATAGTAGGGCTGAGTACATTTGATACTTTTTCTTCCATTCTGGAATAGGTTCCAGTTCCATCCATGTAAACATAAAAGAAGTAAAGTCTCCATCTTTTTTTAAGGCTGCATAATACTCCATGGTGTATATATACCACAATTTATTAATCCATTCATGGATCGATGGGCACTTGGGCTTCTTCCATGACTTAGCAGTTATGAAATGGGCTATAGTAAACATTCTGGTACAAATATCTTTGTTATAAAGTGATTTTTGTTCTTCTGGATTCCTAGCAAAGGCATTGCAGGATCTAATGGCAGGCCTATTTTTAGATCTGTAAGTGATCTCCAAACATTTTTCCAAAAGGAATGTATTAGTTTGCATTCCCAACAGCAGTGCAAAAGTGTTCCTGTTTCTTTACACCCACACCAACATCTCTGGTTTTGGGATTTTGTAACGTGGAGATTACTGGAGATTAGCTTAGATGACATCTCAAAGTGGTTTTGATTTGCATGTCTCTGATGATTAAGGATGATGAGCATTTTTTCATGTGTCTGTAGGCCGTGCACCTATCTTCTTCAGAGAAGTTTCTCTTCAAGTCCCTTGCCTACCCTGAGATGGGATCATTTGTTAGTTTCTTGCTAATACATTTGAGTTCTCTGTGGATTCTGGTTATTAAACCTTTGTCGGAGACATAACCTGCAAATCTCTTCTCCCATTCTGAGGGCTGTCTGCTTACTTTACTTGTGGTGTTCTTGGCTGTGTGTGTTCTTTTTGTTTGATCAGATCCCAGTAATGTATTTTTGATGTTGCTTCAATTGTCCAGGGGGTCCTCCTCATAAAATATTCACCCAGGCTTATTTCTTCAGGAGTTTTCCCTGCACTTTCTTTTAGTATTTTTATATTGTCATGTCTTAAGTTTAAATCTTTTATCCAGTGAGAGTCTGTCTTAGTTAATGGTGAAAGGTGTGGGTCCAGTTTCAGTCTTCTATATGTCACCAGCCAGTTCACCCAGTACCACTTGTTAAATAGGAAGTCTTTCCCCACTGAATGTTCTTGATTGGCTTATCGAAGATCAAATGACAGTAAGTAGCTGAGTTCATCACTTGGTTCTCTATTCTGTTCCATACATCTACCTCTCTGTTTTTGTTCCCACTACCATGCTCTTTTGATCACTATCAATTTATAGTATAGTCTGAGGTCTGGTAGTGTAATTCCTCCTGCTTTGTTTTTATTTCTGAGTAATTTTTTGGCTAATTGAGGTTTTTTTCCAATTCCATATATGATGAAGTATTACTTTCTTAAGGTCGTTAAAGTATGACAGTGGAGCTTTAATAGGGATTGCATTAAAATTGTATATTGCTTTGGGTAGTATGGACATTTTAATAATGTTGATTCTTCCCAGCCATGAGCATGGTATGGTTTTCCATTTGTTGCCATCTTCACCTATTTCTTTTCTTAGAGTTTCATAGTTCTCTTTATAGAGATCTTTCACATCCTTTGTTAGGTAAACTCCCAAATATTTCATCTTCTTTGGCACTACTGTAAAAGGAATAGAGTCCTTGACTATTTTTTTTAGCATGACTATTGCTGGTATATATAAAGGCTACAGATTTGTGAGTATTGATTTTGTAACCTGAGATGCTGCTGTACTTCTTGATCACTTCTAAGAGTCTTGTAGTTGAATCCCTGGGGTTTTCAAGATACAGGAGCATATCATCTGTGAAGAGTGAAAGTTTAATCTCCTCTGTTCCTACTTAGATACCCTTGATTGCCTTTTCTTGACTGATTGCGATAGCTGAGACTTCCATTAAAAAGCAATGGAGACAATGGGCAACCTTGCCTGTTTCCTGATCTGAGTGGAAATAATTTCAGTTTAACCATTCAGTATGATATTGGCTGTGGGTTTGCTGTAGATGGCCTCTATCAGTTTAAGAAATGTCCCTTCTATATGTTTTTTTTTTTAAGTGTTATGATCATAAAAGGATGCTGGATATTATCAAAAGCTTTTTCTGCATTGATTGAGAAAATTGTATGGTCTTTGTTTTTTATTTTGTTTATGTGATGTATTATATTTTTAGATTTATGCATCTTGAACTGGCCTTGAGCCCCTGGGATAAAACCAACTTGGTTATGTTGTATAATTTGTTTGATGTGATGCTAATCCTGTTTGCTAGGATCTTATTGAATATTTTTGCATGTATATTCATTAAAGATATTGGTTTATAATTTTCTTTTCTTGCTGGGTATTTTCCTGGTGGTTTGGGGATCAGGGTAATATTTGCTTCATAGAACATGTTAGGTAGTTTTCCTTCCTTTTCTATGATTTGGAAAACGTTATGTAATATAGGTACCAGTTCCTCTTTAAAGGTCTGATAAAATTCTGATGTGAAGCTGTCTGGTCCTGAACTTTTCTTTTCTGGGAGATTTCGTATAGTTGATGCTATTTCAGTACTTGATATGGGTCTGTTCAACATTTCTAATTCTTTCTGGGTAAGTCTAGGAAGATGGCGTGCTTTCAAGTATTGGTCAATTTCTTTCATATTTTCAGATTTCTGAGAGTATTTTGTAGTATTCATTAAGAATTTTTTTAATTTCTGAGGTGTCTGTTGTTATTTCGCCTTTGTCATTTCTGATTGATGAAATCAGGGATTTTAATTTTCTATTTATGGTTAAGCTAGCCAAGGGTTTATCAATTTTATTAAACTTTTCACAAAAACCAACTTTTAGATTCATTGATCTTTTGAATAATTCCTTTGCTTTTGATTTAATTTAATTTAGCTCTAATTTTGGTTATTTCTTTTCTTCTGCTGTGTTTGGGATTGGAGTGTTCTTCCTTTTCCGCTTTCTTGAGATGTCCCTTTAAGTTGTTGATTTCCTCTTTCCATTCTCTTAAAAAAGGCTTGCAGCACTATAAATTTCCCTCTTAAGACTGCTTTTGCAGTATCCCAGAGGTTCTGATAATTCATGTCTTCATTATCATTCTGTTCCAAAAACTTGGTTATTTCCTTCTTAATCTCATCTTTCACCCAGCTATCTTTCAGTGTAAGTTTATTTAGTTTCCATGTCTTTGTATGAGTATGCAGATTCCTGTTATTGGTGAGTTCAACTTTTATTCCATGAAGATCTGAGAAAATATGTGGAATAATTTCTATTCTTTTAAGTTTGCTGAGGTTAGCCTTGTGACCTAAGATGTGATCAATTTTGGAGGATGTTCCATGGGCTGGTGTGAAGAATATGTATTCAATTTTGTTAGAATGAAATGTTCTGTAGATGTCTATTAAATTCAATTGTTGCATGGTGAAATTTAAGTCCAAAATTTCTTTGCTTAGTTTCTTCTTGGAGGATCTATCCAACAGTCCCAAAGGGGTGTTAACATCTCTGGCTATTATGGTGTTGGAAGATATCAAATCGTTCACATCTGTTAGGGTCTTGTTTATGAATTGACAAGCATTTTGGTTGGGTGCATAATGTCAATAATTGATATCTCATCATGTTGAGTGTTTCCCTTAACAAATATGAAGTGATCATCCTTGTCTTTCCTTACTGTTGTTGGTTTAAAGCCTAATGTATCTGCAAATAAAATTGCAACACCTGCTTTTTTCTGTTTTCCATTTGCCTGGATTATAGATGTCCATCCCTTCACCCTGAGTCTATATTTATCCTTTAAGATGAGATTCTTGTATTCAGCATATATCTGGCCTCAGTTTTTGTATTCAGTCAGCCAACCTGTACCTCCTTAGTGGACAATTTAAGCCATTCACATTAATTGAGAGTATTGATAAGCCTGGTAGTATTTTTGGGGTCAAGTTTTTCAAAAGACCTATGGATGTTTCTAATCCTTTTGCCACTATGGGAGTTGGGTTTTGATCAATAATTTCTGAGTGAGTTTACTTTGATGGGAGAGCATTGTGGTGGTCATTATGGAGGATGGGTCTGAGAATATCTTGAAGAGATGCTTTAGTTATGGTAAATTTCTTCAAAGTGTGAATGTGATTAAAGTATTTGACTTCTCCATCATAAATGAAACTCAGTTTAGCTGGATACAGAATCCTGGGCTGAAAGTTGTTTGGTTTTAGGAGATTGAAGTTTGATGACCATTCTCTTCTGACTTAAAACGTTTCAGCAGAAAGATCTGCAGTGATTCTAATATTCTTCCTCTTGTAGATCATGATTTTCTTATGTCTGGCTGCTTGTGGGATTTTCTCTTTCATATTAACTTTGGTGAAGTTAATTACAATGTGTCTAGGGGATGCTTTATTTGGATTGGGTTGTGCTGGAGTTCTGAAACTGTCTGCTATCTGATTTTCAGTATCTCTTGCCATGTTTGGAAAGTTTTCCTCTAAAATCTCTTGGAGAGATCTGTGCCTTTCAGATCATTCCCATCACCTTCAGGAATTCTAATAAGGCAAATGTTTGCTTATTTGGAGTGGTCCTACAACTCTCTCAGGGAATGATCTGTCTTTGCTCTCCATTTCTCTTCATCTTTGAGGATTTGGGAGCATTCAAAAGCTTTGTCTTCAATGTCCAAGATATTTTATTCTGTCTGCTCCATCCCCTTACTGAGGGATTCTACTGTATTTCTCAGGTCTTTGAGGGATGCAAATTCTTGCCTCAATTTGTCAAAATCTTTGATGATTTTATCTTTGAATTCATTGACTTCTTGAGACAACTTTTGAATTACTCCTTGAACTTCTAATTCCAATTTTACTTCAATTCTGTTAACCTTATTTGCTATCCAAATTCTGAACTCAATTTGTAACATCTCAGCCATTTGTTTACGAATGGGATCTTTTGTTGCGTCTCCTGTGTCATATCTTGGGGGAGTTGATCTACTCTCGTTATTCATGTTGCACTAGTTTTCACACTGATTCTGCCCCAGGGTTATTTTTCACCATTTGTTTACAGAGGCTGGTAAGGTGGAATTAAATTGAGGGTTCCTGGAGATAAAGTTAACTGGCCCTTTACCAGAGTGATGGGACTGGTGACTGTGGTTTTTCCCCTATGGAAAAAGTTCTGTTCAGTAGTACAGCCTCTGACTGTAGACACTCTGGGAACCCACTTGGTATGATGGGGCTAGGTGGGTCTTATATTTAGTAGGACTCTGACCAATTCTAGTGGGCTCAGTGACTTTGGGTTGAAACCTCAGCTGAAATTTCTTTCCTTTGAATTCCAGCTTGCTTCAGCAGGGGTGATGTGAATCCATTAATCCTCTCTCTCAGCTCAGCTCCCAATCTTCTGCTTTATTGGGTTTGTTCAGTCCATTATTTCTCCTTCTGGATGAGAGCCTTTGCTGAAAGTTGGCTTCAGTTGGATATCTTGCCGCTTCTTTTTTTCCCAGCTATTTTTTTGTTGTAGTTGTCATTGTTTAGCTGGCCTGGTTTAAGTTTGAACATGCCAGCCTGGGTATATGTGGCTGGCACCCTATCCACTGAGCTACAGGTGCCTCTGAGCACATAAACGTTTTTAATTTTGATGAGACAAATTTATCAATTCATCCTTTATGGAATGTGCTTATGTATGAAGTCTAAGAACTCTGCCCAGCCATAGATTTTAAATATTTCCTCCTATTTTTTACTTGTTTTAATTTTTTTAATTTTTTAATTTTTTTGAAGATAATCAAACATGATTTTTATTCTTTAAAATATACAAAATAATCACTAGTTGACAATTCTCTTAATCACACCTAAGGTCTAAAAATATATGCACTTGAAAATAATTATAGTAGAAGAAAAAATATTGTGAGTATACTCTTTTAAGGTTCTTACATAATGTATAGAGCATTATGATATAATTTGAACATAAGCTATGATTAATTAGAAATGTATTTTGTAAATGTGAAGGCAAAGAATAAAATTTAAAAAAAGTATAAATAACAAGCTGACGGTGGAGATAAAATGAAATCATTAAAAAATATTCTCAAAATCAGAGGAAAAAGAGAGGGAAAAATAAAGATTGAACACAAAGAGAATAATGAGGGAGATGATAGGTTTTAATACAGGAATAATTACATTAAATATAAATGGTCTAAACATAATAATTAAAAGATAGAGATTATCTGATTAGATAAACAAGTGAAACCCAACTATGTGCTGGCTATAAATAATCAACATTACATATAAAGGCATAGGTTAAATGTAAAGAGATGAAAATGATATTATCATAAAAATATTCATCAAAAGAAAACTGAGGTGGCTATATTGATATCAGATAAAATAGATTTTATAACAAGGAATATTTCAATGTATGTTTGAGGATAAAAAGGAGCATTACATAATAGTAAAGAGATTGATTCAATGAAAATATATAACAATCCTATACAACAAAGGAACAATAACAACAGCAACAAAGACAAAACCATAGTTTAGTTGGAAACTTCAATACTCCTCTCTTAGTAACTAATAGAACTAACATAGCAATAGGTATAGAGAATACCCAAACACAACTACACATATTTAGAGAATCACTGTGGCTATGTGTTAGGCAAAGATTTCTTAGATGTGACACCAAAAGCACAACTGCTAAGAGAAAATGTCAATAAATCAAATGTCATTAAAATTTAAAACCTTTGCTTTTCCAAAGACTCAGACTGGGAGAAATATCTGTAAAACACATACACATATCTGAAGCAGGCTTTGTATCCATGGTTTACAAAGTACTCTTAAAAACGAATAAAAGGAAAACAAACAAAAAAAAAGAAGTAGGAACAATATTTGAAAAAGGCATTACATCAAAGATGATGTAAGAAAGAATGCTTAACATTATTAATCATGAGAGTGAAAATTAAAACATCAAAACTAGATTTATTATAAAAAAATATGGAATGCTTCATGAATTTGCATGTCATCCTTGCCATGCTGATCTTCTCTGTATGGTTCAACTTTAGTATATGTGCTGCTGAAGCAAGCACAAGGTTTACATTTTACATTTAACTCCATGATGGTTAAAATTTAAGTATCCATTCTACTTGATTATAAGTTGACCAGATATTTGGTTAAACATTATTCTGGCTTTATCTGTGAGGGTGTTTCTGACCAAGATTAACATATGAATCAGTGGAATGAGTAGAGCAGACTTCCCTCCCCAGTGTGGATGGGCCTCAAGTAACCCCCGGGGGACTAAACAGAACAGAAAGGTGGAGGAAGTAAGATGTCTTTCTCTCTCTCCCGCTGACTATCTTTGAACTGGGGTATTAGTCTTCTTCTGCTTTCAGACTTGAACTTGGAATAGAACTTATACCATCAGCTCTCTTGATTCTCAGGCCTTTAAACTTAACTAGAATTTACCATTGGCTCCTATTTATGTTACCATTGGCTCTTATATGCATTATATTATATATATTGTTAAATATATTCTCCTATTTGTCTATTTCTGTGGGGAACCCTGTCCAGTTTAAAGTTTATGATTCATTTTGAATCAACTTGTGTAAGGTGGTAGGTGGTTTAGGTTGAAGTTTGCTTGTCTTACCTATAAATATCCAGTTGCTCAAGCATCATTTGTTGAAAAGGTCATTATTAATCCTTGGAATTGCTTTGGAACTTTTGTCAAAAATCATTTGTGGTGACATTAGCAGGATTGGTGGAGAAAAAATGTAAATATCAATTTTCTCAGAATTCTGGAAATCATCCAAAAACTTAAATAATCTGAGAACTGTTTATTCAAAAATTACTCAATCTCAGTAAGAATTGAAGGAATTATTTCTGGTACTCTCATTTTAGTTCTGTGATTGCCCTGTAAATAACAGCTCCACAATCGTAGGAAAAGCCAGCAACTTAGGAATCTTGGGAGAAGGAAGAACAAGCATAGAGTTCCCTTAAAGATGCAGTCTCAGAGAATAGTTATAATTTGGTCTTTCAGGGAGTTCTTGGAAAACTCTTATTTACAGGACTTGCCATTATGTGACCTGATCCTCTCAATGGGAAAAGGATATTTCCCCAGGGAACCCTTAATGAAAATAATTGGAGGAATGGTTTAGCATTTTCATCTGCCTAAGGAGATGATAACAGTGGGGACAAACAAGAAGATGTCTAAAATCTTTAAAAAGAAGACCAGAGAATGAAATGTCCATAAGGACTGCTAAATGCCCCCAACTATTCCTGGTAATCGAGGGGAAAAGACCCTACCTCTTACATTTGTTATCACTTTGAAACTCAGAACCAGTAGAAAATGAAGGCTAAAGCTGAATCATACACTGCCTGCCTGAACACGGGAGACACAGCCAGTGTGCACAGGGAACCCTTCAGTTGGGCTGGGAAACTTACTGGCTCATAGCCTTTGAGGAACTATCTGTTTAATAATTAGCCATTAGTTGGTCACTATGTTAGCTCAGAACAGAGTTTAGTGGCTTTACAAAATCAGGTTGAGAAAGTCACTAAATGGATAAACAACAATAGAAACAACTAATAGCAATAATAGCAAAATCTGAAAAGAAGGGAAGGTGACTTCCAGAACTGCCACGTGGTGTTTCTTAAATTTCCAGTTCTCAACAAAATAATTACAAGATATACAGGGAAACAGAAAAGCATGGCCCAAACTTAGGAAAGAAAAAACAAACCTACACACATAGTGAATAAAAACTACCCTAAAGGTTGTAGACTTATTACTGAGATTTTTTTTTTACCTATTTTAAATATATTCGAAGAACTAAAGGAAACCATGTCTAAAGACATTAAGAAAATTATGACACCAATTACTACCAAATGAGAATATCCATACACAGAAACCATATTTTTAAGTACAAAATATGAATTCTGGATTAAAAAGTATACCAATTAAATGGAAAAAATTCACTAGAGCTGCTCAACAGCAAATATGAGCTGACAAAATCATCAGAGAACTTTAAGATAGGTCAACTGAGTTTATTTAGTAGAGGAAATAGAAATAAAAATAATGAAGATAAAATAACGGGGTCTCATAGACTAATTAGAGACAGCCAACACATAAACAAATATAACATGAGAATCAAAAAAGAAAAAAAGAGAATTAAAGGTGAAGAAGAATATTTGAAGAAATAATGAGTTAAAACTATCCACAGTTATGGTAAAGATCCATTAAGATCAGCAAACTCTCAAATAGGATAAAATAAAAGAGATCCATAGCTAGATATACCATAATTCAACTGTCAGCATATACCATGGAGTACTACTCAGCCATAGCAAAAAATGGTGAACTAATACCTTCTATAACAACCTGGGTGGAACTAGAAACCATTCTTCTAAGTGAAGTATCACAAGAATGGAAAAACAAACACCACATGTACCCACTATTAAACTGGAAGTAATCAGTCAACACCCGTGTACACATTTGGTAGAAAAACTCAATGGAAAGGAAGCAAGTGGGAGAGGGTGAGACAGGAGAGGTAAATTCCAGGTTTGGCTATTGGACATAAGTGTATATTATCCAATGATGGGCACACTTATAATTTTGACTCAAACTTTACAAAAATGATTTAGGTGAAGGAAACATATGTAACCTTGTAATATTCTGAAATTTTTAAGAAGGACAAAACTCTTGAAAGCAGCAGGAGAAAGCAAGCTATCATAGACCAAAACTGTAAATAAGACTAACTGCTGATTTTTTTCAACAAAAATAACATAGACCAGAAGTCACTGATATAACATATTCAGTTGGACAGAAGAAAAAGACTGTCAACCGATAATACTATATTCAGAGAAATTATCATATAAAAGTTAAGACAAAGTTAAGACATTCTTAGATAAACATATCCAACAAAACTCAGTGTTGATAGATTTGCCCTATGAGAACTATTATTGGAGATCCTTAGGGTTTAAGCAAAAGGACATTTGACAGTAACTCAAACCTACAAGAATAAATAAAGAGCACCATTAAAGGTAAGCATAACATAAGCAACAAGTGTAAAACTGTGTTTATTGGTCTATTATGCATACAGATGTAATTTGTGTAATTTGCTGTGTGAACATCACAGCACAAAATGGTGAGAAAGAAATAAATCATAAAAGCAACTTTTTATATGCCATTAAATTTCATTTGGTACTAATCAAAAAAATATAAGCTTTTAATTTAGGGTGTTAATTGCAATCCACAGGGCAAGCACTAAAGAAATGATTCAAAAAATAACTAAAAAACTGGTCCATCAGATAAATAATAATTTAACATAGAAGTGGTAATAAAGGAATAAAGGAAGAAAAATGTTATGACATATAAAAATAGATAACAAAATTACTTTCTACCTCAATTATCAGTAATAATTCTAAGTGGATTTAATGGACACACCATTAAAAAGAGATTGGCAAAATGGACTAAAAACCATGGCCCAATTATGTCTATTAGAGACATATTTTACATTTACATATTTTACATATTTACATATTAGACACAAAGAGATGGAAAATAAAATAATAATGGCTCGGCGCCTGTGGCTCAATCAGCTAAGGCGCCAGCCACGTACACCTAAGGTGGCGGGTTCGAATCCCCAGCCCGGGCCGCCAAAACAACAATGATGGCTGAAACCAAAAAATGGCCGGGCGTTGTGGCGGGCTCCTGTGGTCCCAGCTACTTGGGAGGTGGAGGCAGGAGACTCTCTTGAGCCCAGAAGTTGGAGGTTGCTATGAGCTGTGATGCCACGGCACTCTACCTAGGGGGATAGCTTGAGGCTCTGTCTCAAAAAAAAAAATAATAAAAAAATTAAAAAAAGAAAATAAAAGAATAGAAAATGATATACTGTGTAAATAATAGGAAAAAAGGAATGGTTAATATTAGTAGAAAAAATAATGCTTTATATAAAAATTGTTAGTAAAAATGAAGGATATTTTATAAACATGCAAGGTCAGTCCATCAAGAATATGTTATATAACACTTAACAAGGGAGAATTTGTCCCCTATGCCAAGTTGATTTAACATAGTGCAATCAGTATAATCATATACATGATTATGCTCACTGGACCTACAACTCCTGGGACAAGATGGCCTGTCCAGGCACATCCCTGGGCAGCAAGAGAGTCGTGCTGTGGCCCTCGGAGTGGGAGCTACTGCGAACTATAGGAGCAGCCCCAGCAGCTGCGGAGTGGCAGCTCCAGTGCCAGCAGTGCCGTCTTTTTTTTGATAGGATGGGAGACTAAGCGGGGTGGCTGGGGTGGGGAGTAGGAACCAGTTACCAGCTGGGGACTGTTCCACAGTGAAACAGATAGTGAGGAGCCCCTAGTGATCTTACACTGACCTGGGCCCATTGGGCCCATTACTGTGTAACTAAATTTGCAAATTTCTACTCTCTTCTTCAGAGAAGGTTCATGGGGAAGATGCATGCTGTGAGGAAGTTTTTTATGTAGCCCCAACCTATCATTACCCCAAAGGCAGGAAATCACAGCCAATCCTGCTGGGGGAAAGGTGGGACAAACCAGTGTGCAGAGAAAGCTTGATACAAGACTGTGTGTGCTCAGACTTGGGGTCTCTTCTCTACTTACAGAGAAGGACCATCTGGCTCTCCCAGACATATTTTTCTTACAGTTTGTGCACTTTTGTTCTACAGTAAATGTATGTTGGTTGTGATTGCTTTGTGTTTGTGATCACTCAGTCATTGGCTAGGCACCAGAGCTCATTCCTGGCACTGGGTGAAACACCGATCCACTGGAACATTGATCTTGGACTTCTCAGCTTTCAGGACTGTGAGAAATAAATTCCTGTGGTTTAAGCTGCCCAGTCTATGATATTTGTAAAGGCAGCCTGACTGGACTGAGAAACCTGGGCAAGGGGCGAATCGGATTCCCAGTGCTTCCTCAATATAATAATCAAATGCTCAATTTTCTTTCTTTCTTTTTTTTAAATTTTATTGAATGGTAACTATGTACATCAATGCACTTCTGGGGTACAGTGTGGGGTTTTCGCATGCAATCCGAAATACTTCCATCAAACTGATCAACACAGCCTTCATGTCATTCTCTCAGTTATAGTTTCAAAACATTCTGATTCTACTCTTAGAGAGTTTCACTTGTCTTTCTTTCTTTTTTTTTTTATTTATTGAATGGTAACTGTGTACATTGATGCACTTTGGGGGTACAGTGTGGTGTTTTCACACACAATTCGAGACACTTCCATCAAACTGGTTAACATAGCCTTCATGTAACTTTCTTAGTTATTGTGTTAAAACGTTCATATTCTACTCATAGAAAGATTCACTTGTACCCTTGTAAGATGAACCACAGAAGTGAAACCTCGAATCCCTCTCCCTCCACCCACTCCCCTCTCCCTCCCCTCTCCCTGTATCCTTAGGTTGTTATTAGATTATAGCTTTCATACAAAAAGGTTTAAAATAATTTCATAATAGGGGTGTGTACATTGGATACTTTTTCTTCCATTCCTGTGATACTTTGCTAAGAAGAACAATTTACAGCTCCATCCATGTGAACATGAAGGACGTAAAGTCTCCATCTTTCTTTATGGCTGCATAGTATTCCATGGTGTACATATACCACAGTTTGTTGATCCACTCATGGATCGATGGGCACTTGGGCTTCTTCCATATCCTGGCAATTCTGAATTGGGCTCCAATAAATATTCCGATACAAATACCTTTGTTGTAATGCAATTTTTGGTTGTCTGGGAATATACCTAATAAAGTTAAGCAAGTCTCTTGTCTCAGTATCCTAAATAGCTGGGACTACAGGCACCCACCATAATGCCTGGCCATTTTTTGGTTGTAGTTGTCATTATTGTTTTGGCAGGCCTGGGCTGTATTTGAACCCACCAGCTCTAGTGTATGTGGCTGGCACCCTAGCCACTGAGCTACAGGTGCCAAGCCTAGAGGGATTTTCTAAAATGTAAGTTAGATTACATCACTCCTCATGTTGTTCAGGGTAAAATCCAAAGTCCTTACCATTTGCAGTGAGACATGGGGATAGTCTTGAGTTATTTCTGTAGGATGGCCCTACATGGAAGAATAAATTGACTGGTGTTCTCCCATTCATTCAGGTCAAAACCTTGGACTCACCCTTGACTCACTCCTCCCTTTCTCTATCTACTCCATCTGCATATCCTATTAACTCTACCTTCAAAATACCCCAAATCTGATCCCTTCTCATCTTCCTTGTAGCAACCATCTCAGTCCAAGCCACCATTATATCTTAGAAATACTAGTTTAATAGCATTATAGTTGGTCTCCCTGCTTTCACATTTGCACCGTTCAGAGTAATCTTGACAAAACATAAAGCACATGTCACTTCTCTGTCATAACTCCCCATGGTTTCCCAACTTAGAGTAAAATCAAAGCTCTTTAGATTAAGTGGCCTCTGAATTTGCTGATAATATGAGTGGTTTCAGGGGAGTGGTGAGAATAAAAATCTTACGGGTTGAAGAGTCAATTAGAAGTGATAAAGTGGAGACGTTGAGTATGAACTACCTCAAGAAATGTGGCTGTGAAGAGAAGGAAGAAACAGAATAGTAGACAAAGGTGGCTTAGGGCTGAAAGGGATTTTTCCATAAGATAGAATAGGAGTGAGCATACTTTTAGGTTTAGGGTAGTTAGAAAGGGAAAGGTTGAAGAGATAGTAGAGAGAGAGACTGAATGGCCCCAGAAGCAGCAGAAGGGGATGAGAATTTGGATGCTTGGTTGAAAAAGACACCCTTGCACAGAGGTGAGATGTGCACTCTGAGCCAGAAAAGGAGGAAAGACATAGTTCTTGATGCAGACATAGTTCAGCTTGTACGTAATGGGGGTAGAATCCAAAGGTAGAGTCCATAAGATGTGAAAGTTTCATTAATATTGATCATACTCATTGAGTAAGCTAATGCATTTTAAAATCAATACCAAATTTTTAGCAAATAAATACTGTTACATTAAATCAAAACTCAACTTCTCGTGGATTTTCTTTTTTAAAAAAGTAATTTTCCATATTGTGGCTATGGCACACATACACTATTTTGGTGTCAGTTCTTCATTACAATAAGAAACACCAAAGTTTCCAAAATGGTGGTTTACAAAACTCCCAGGGCTCAAATATGAGCTCCAGTGAATTTGTTTTATTAAAAACAGTGATGTCATTTGTTCACATTGCTATTTTAAGATTAATCAACAAAATAATTATTTAAAGCTTTTTCCATCACAACAAACAAGCTTAAGAATGCCCAAGTGGTAATCAAGAGATTATAATGCCATCAGTGGAACTCAGAGGAGCACACTGATCATTCAGTCTGTTCATCACTCAGCTGAACAAGGTGGCTTTTACTATTATATAGATTTACAATTATTCATTCTTAGCTGTGTATTATTTACTGTATACCAGTGGTCTCCACTGTCCCTCTCTGTCTAAACACAAATCTTTTTGGTACAAGGGATCAGTTTCATGGAAGTCAATTTTTCAGTGGATCCTGGGGGGACGGGATGATTGTTTCAGGATGATTCAAGGGCATTCTATTTATTGTGCATTTTATTTCTGTTATTATTACATTGTAATATATAATGAAATGATTATACAACTCACCATTATGCAGAATCAGTGGGATCTCTGAACTTTTTTTTCATGAAACTAGATGGTACCATCTGGGAGCGATAGGAGGCAGATGGAGCTTGGCTGGTTCATCCACTGCCCACCCCCTGCTGTGCAACCTGGTTCCTAACAGGCTCCAGACCAGTACTAGTCCATGGCCCGGGGGCTGAGGACTGCAACTTTATACCCATAATTAACATCTGCCCGTAATTAACCATCATGAACACAGGCAGTTTAGTTCATGTTACTGCTGAAATACAACACATTCAAAAAGAACTTAAAGAATTTTGGGACTTTGCAAGTTCGCCCCAAGATGCTATTCACCAGATACGTGTTGACCACATCTGCTCCAGATACTCTTGGACTCCCTATCTTGGCAAATGGTATATTACCCCTTCCGTCTTATGATGCAGAGCCCTGTGGATCTTTTTATTCTTTATTCTTTCTCCTATCCAGTCAATCAAGTACTTGTATCACTGACCTGCAGACACTTCCACCTTAAGATCTCTTGAGTATAATCCCAGAAGACCTGCCAGCTCAGTGATGGTGCTCAGCACTTCTTAACGGGATCACCACTGTCCCTGCAGGGTCATGCCTTCCTGTGTAATGGTCTCCCGACCTGTAGCCGTATGGCCGCTACTGCCCTGACTCCAATCCTTTGAGAGCTCCCTGGAGCTTTCAGGGCAAAATTCAAACTCACAACTAAGATTAACCCACATGGCTCAGAATGGTATCCCTACTCCTTGACTCTGATGTTCCTCTTTACTTTATCCCACCTCTGTGTAATCACAAACCTATTCATGCTTCACTTACACCAACTGTGAATGCCTGGTAGTGCAATGGTATCACCAGATGCTATTTCCTTCTCCCTTGTCTAGCTAACTTCTCTTTAGTCTTCAAAGCAGAATTCTGAATTTGATACATAGTTTGAGGGATTTGTCTTAATTTTTGTGTCAGCAGCAGAAGTGGTTAGTCCTAATATTGTTCAACTCGTCTCTCTAATCACCCTTGATTCGACAGTTCTCAAAAAATTAGTAGGCATTTAAATGCTTCTTAGAAGAGAGAACTCTGATCTAAAGAATTGGTCATGGTAAAAGGAGCTAAGGCTAGATAGAGATTGGATCATATAACCACCAAAAGCATTATAGCACTGGAAGCATTGAATGTCCTACTCTGATATGACATAAAATGGGTTTTTCTTTACTCCTATACTAAGGTATATTGTTGGCTATGTTTGAATAATGCAGAAGATGTGTTAATTAAAATTTCTTTTTGAAGAGAAAATAGATGTAAATTGTATACACTTTTTAAAAGTAATTGTAACACCACAAAATATGCAAGAATCAAACAATAAGAAATATAAATTAATCTTGATTTGGCAATGCAGAAGGCACATGAAATCTCATAATACATGTATAATCACCAGATTGTAGATGTTCAAAAAACATATGGTGAACAGAATTCCCTGGATGATAGAACAGCACATAGGTACTCTATCTATATGTCACCAGATTTCTGGGACAATTCTGTCCCATTGCAAAATGGAAATAAAAATTCTTGTTTAAACTATACATCCTTACAACAACTTTTAATTTATTTCTACTTCAATTCAGGTTACTTAGCTTTGGAGGTTAAGGACTGTACCTCTTGACCCTGTGTTTTCTGGCACTGACTTAGGAAGAAATGCAAGGTATTTCTTTTCCCAAATTTCAACGTCCGTTTCAAATCTTGTCTCCTCCACAGAGCTTTCTGGGGAGTGGTATACTGCCAAATGTGTGAGCAGCTCTTGGGGTATGTGAACAGGAGAGGAACCCTGTTGGATAGAGGTTGCCAATTTTGATGATATACATATTCTCACCATCCAATTTCAAACTACAAGTGGTTTAACAATCAGCCCAGATGTTAGAGAAAATATTCGGTCGTATTTGTTAAAGCATGCTAAGGAAAGTTTTATTCAGATCACCACGATAGGTATAAGGACCATTGCAATGGTTTCTTATAGTTGGGGGAGAGATGAGAGTCAGCTCCAAATACAGTACGGGCAAGTGGACATGAGCCCAATGAGGGTCAGTGGTTGGAAAATTACTAAGAGGAAACATCAGGGGCCAGAAGGATTATTCTGGCTAAACTGATCTAACAGAATTCTTGCTGAGGACAGGCCAGGGTAATCGGACATCACCTGGGGGATGCAGGAGAATGAGGAACTTGATCAGATAGAGTTGCAAGTTCATGCTAAACTGACTTAGCAGAGCTATTCACTAAAACTATACGGTATAAAGGATGTACACAAATGGGCCTAGGAGAGGCTTCAGGAGCCTGACTAAAGGTTGGCCAAGCAAAGAATCTTTGTTACGATATTGCAGTACATTTAACACATTAGATGAGGTCAAATACTGTCCCTCCTCTTCTTATTCTACTCTGAAATTTCTTGCTGTAGAATTTCCAGTAGGTTCTGGCACTTTCCCCTCTGAATTGTACCTGAGCAATGTTTTTTTGGTTTTTTGGTTTGTTTTGTTTTGGTTTTTACATATACATGTGTTTATTAGGTTTCCACTTTTTGCCTTCACAAAATTAAAAAGGCTTAAAATTTAATAACAATAACTATGTTTAAGATAAGGACTAGAAACAAAAAACTCGTAAAGAATGAAAGATAAATACATTCAGAAAAGAAATCATACTATTGCCTGAGCAATTTTTTTTTTCATCTAAAACTTTTCCTACTTTCTGAGATGATCTGGCTGCTATTGTCTCTAGTCAGCCATCTTGCCCCACCCCACCCACCTTAAAATCCCTACTTTTTTGCGTTCCCAAAGTAGATAACTGTGAAGGACCACTCTACCCTCCAGTATTCTGAATATTCCAAGATAAGACCCTTCTCCTAACTTTTTTATTTATCTCCCTCTATAAAATCCCAGATTTCCTTTCTTTCCTTTGAGTTGTTACTCTGTAATGAACATCCCCCCCACTCTGTTTCCATAGCCTGAATTACATCATCTCCTTTACTGTATGGTGTATTTCCTTTCTGCCAGTTTATTATTATCTTACATCCTGCATGGACTCAGTTAACTGTCTATCTTTTGGGCTGCCCCTTGAGAGCAGGAAAGCCCAGACCTCTCTGAAGATAGCCCCAGCTAAGATTTGAGGCCCCACCCCGAACTGGAGTACCTCTGGAGCAAAGGTCTGTGGGTGGGAGACAATAAGAACGGAGCTGAAATCCATGTGCATGGGTCTGCTTGCCCACTAGGGTAAGGATCTCTCCCCACTTGGTACATTCTACCCGCCTGCAATCCTAGTAGTAATGGGGGCTATAATGAAGACTCACGCCTTTCTCCCCTCCAATATGTCTTCTGGTTACTTTACTTTGAACTTATAAACTCAGCCCCTGGGGCAGTATCTGGGCCAGCTTCCAGCTGGTCAGCCTGGCATCAGCTCTGCCTCAGGGTAGCCCCTCTGCTGCCCTGCCTCAGTCTTGCCCTCCTTGAGATCAACAACAGCCTATGTGCCTCTCCAGGCTCTTTGGAGATCCCCAAAGAAGAGCCAAGGTCACATTTTCCCCTCCCTGACTGGGGACATGCCCACACACCAGCCAGCTCCATAACTGAGCTTCAGAGACAGACCAAAACTTGGTTCTCCACCCTGTGCTTTGGAATGATGTGACTTTGGGTAAGTCATTGAAGTTCTCTCAGATTTTTTTCTTGGTAAAAATTACTTAAAAAAAAAAGTTGTAAGGATAAAAATAAACAAGTTTAAAATGATTCGTAAATAGTAAAATCTTGTACATTTCAGTGGCTGCTGTTTATAGTGAACCAAAATAGGAGTCCCGTCTAGAAGACCTGCCTGAGGCATTGCATCACTTCATTCATAGCTTTCCTCAGACCACCCACCCGGGTGATTATGGCAGAGGCAGAATGGGCCCACACCAAGCTAGTTAGAAATGTGGCCCCATCCAGGAGATGGCAAAGGGAACCTGCGTTTCAACACCTTCCCAAGTGATCTGTTTGCACATTTAAGTTTGGGGAGCAACTGCGATGGAGAGCAACAGAGGAATTGTGCCGTACAGTGGACAGGCTCCTCATTTGTTTGAGGGTTTCAAGATAATCCCCCTTCCAAAAGGGGTGTATAAACAGAGGCCTTCAGATGCATGCTCAGTTGCCCGCAGTATCAGCAGGGACCAAATGAGCGCAGCAGGCCACGCTGGGAGTCCTTCCTCCTGTCTCCCTCCTCCTCCTCTGCCTCTGGAGTCGCACCCGACCCCCTGGCTCTGGGCCTGGAACTCTCTCCAGCTCCTGGCACAGCAGGATGAGGAGAAAACCCCTCTGGTCGGCGAATTCCTCCTTCTGAGAATGGCTTCTGCCCCTGGTGGGCAGCGAGTGAGTCTCTTGGATGGATTATTCTATATGTGTTGCTTGGATGAAGTGATGACTGATGGCCTGATGAATTGTACACTAAACTCTGACTTTTAGGCACTAAATATAGACCATGAAAGTGCTGGCAGAGCTAAATTTAGCGGCACTGGCACAGGAGGGAGGGCGGGGCTGCGGGGGCGCTCCCAGGACAGGCTGGAAGCAGCCAGCCATGCCCGCAGAGCCGCAGCCGAGGCTCCATTTATTATTCCTGTCAGGGAACGGCTGCATAGGGATTTCATTCCAGGCTGATCTGACTGTTAGAGGGAAGTCATTTTTCTATTTAAAAAAGTCAAACGCAGATAGGAGAGATGTCTGTTCCACCCCATCCCTGTCCTCCCGGTCCGGTTCTAGCACGGTGCCGTCCTCCGCAGGCTGAGTTCAGATCTCCTGGCAGGTTATTTCTAATTCTGTCCCATGCTGCCCCAGATCTTTGTTTACTTAGATGAGAAGGCTCTAATTATTTAGGCTGAAGGTCAGAATGACAGGGGATGGCTAATGCTCCAAACCACAATGTCCCAAAGTTCCCCTTCTGATTAAAAATCCCCCTAGCCTGGTGTACTTTGGGGGAAACCACTTAGCTGCTCATCTTTGTTTGGGTGGGGCCGAGGGAGGAAGAAACAAGCCCTCCTTGGCCCCGTCTCTCCCCCAGCAGTGTGAGAAAAGAACATTGGCATGGCACTCAGCTTGCTTTTCCCCACAGAAAGCAGACAGTGGGGACAGGGTGGCATCATTTCAGAGCACAGAGTGTCTGCTGGTCCTCCTTCCCCATGGCCACTGTGGACAGAGAAACCACAATAACCATCCATTGGCCATTTTCCTCTTTGGTATCAGAGGTATGTTCCTCTGCTGGGGGAGACAGCAATAGTTCACCTGCATTTTGATTGCTATCTTCGGGTAATACTGACTGAAAATAGGCTCTGAACTCCCTCTTGCAATCACTTTCCATTAACCAGACTTAATTATGTGGCCCAAGCACAGAAAAGATAGCTCCTTGCCTGTCCATGAATACATCCTATTTGATTTATTCCACTGTGCTTACCTGTTTTCCCTCATTCCTTTTTGCTTCCCCCAAATTCACGAGGAATGAGAGGAGCACGGTGGCCAATTTACCATCTCACCCAGGGTCTCAAACAGCCACTACGTCTGTCATGTGTCCCTTACCTTCCTTCCTCCCAGAGGGAACTGAGAAACTGGTCTCATCACCAAAAAAGGGAGAAAAGAGAGCTTTTGGCCCACTGATTTGCATCAATGTCCTCACCCACATCAGTTTGAGGGTAACACATAAAGTAATTGTGCTTGAGGGGCTCCCAGACCATGCTTTGAACCAAGCTGATGCCTCGCTGGGAAGTAAAAGCAGACTTGACCTTGAGTTTCTGAAGAAAGCTTCCCAAGGAGTCTAAATCATGCGAAGTCTCAGTATCTACTAGCTCATGGTTATAGTCACGGTAGTTTCAAAAGTCACAGATTTTTGACTATGTTGTGATGGAAACTGAGTGCATTAATTTAAAATGGTTCACTGACTCATGCTGGACAGTCCCCAAGGCCCCAGGAAGAAGTCGGAGCAGAGAGATATCCTGTTTCTTAGCCCAGTGGCGAAGCGTCCATCCACCTACCTGAGGTCTAGATCTCCCCACCTGTTTGGGTTTCCTGTCCTCCTCCTAGAGACTTGCAGCGCGCTTTCTCTCTCAAAGTTGCAGAGCCTCTATAAGAGGCGTTATCAGCACCCAGAATCTCTCCAAGAAGCCAATCAGCCCAGATCAGACTCTGGTACAGGCTGTCACTTTGTTGACTGCTGTAAATCTTCACCTCTTAAGTATGGTAATGTGGACCCTAGGAATGCAAGGTGTTGGATAAGCTAACAATACAAATGCAGATTTTATTTATTTTATACAATGAACAGACAAACATAAATACTTCTTACAAACAAACTGTCCTCTCTCCAACTTTAAAGGTATTTTCTCTTTTGATTTATCCTTAATGATGAGAGACTTGACCAAAGGCCTTTTCAGGGAAGGGTTGGACACCGGCTTGCACACCCCTGGGGATTATTTCTGATTCTATACAGTGTCCACCTTTGACTGCTGTCACTCACCAGTTAATTTTACAACTCTGAAGGAATAGAAGTGAAGTCTTAGAAAACTGAGAGGAAAGCACGTTATTCTTGTCTATAGAAATACAAATAAATTACCCAATAGAAATTTGGTTGATTTCTACCCTGTTAAAAAAAACGTTAACTCCAAACATTTTACTTTATTTCATTGTAGGCTCCTAAGTAGTTTTGCAGCTTTTAGAAAATTGGTTTCAGCATTCCTGATGACGTGTGTGATCTTCACGTTCTCTGTGAATTCACTGTAGCATCTTACTCATTCCCTAATTAATTAATGGATTAAATAAAATTTTTAACATCTATTCGTGTTACATTTGTATGTGAGTCATGGTTTTACCTTTATGAAAATTGTACTTTTAACATAACTTTTTGACTTAATGTTGACAGCTGTTATATTAATAATCATTCACTATGTCAGCTTGAGTTTTCTTTTTTTTTAAAGAAAAGTGGGAAAAGAAGAAAAAAATGATCTACTGATGTAGACTTAATTAGTTGGTACAGAAGGGCCATTCTGTTATTTCCTAACTCACTATAAGGATGGGAAGAAGATACTCATATGTATTCATATTTATTTCCCAGGTACTTTTATATATGTTGTCTAATTTTTATCTTGTGATATAACTGGTATTGCTATCATCATCATTAGAAGACACTTACTCTATGCCTGCCACTAGTTTTCACTCTATGCATTTATTAACATATTTCATCATTACAGCAAATTTGTGAGATAGATACTATTATTATCCCCATTTCCCAGATGAAGAAACTGAGGTGCTGGAATTTAAGCACCTTAGCCAAAAGTGTACGGTTTTAAGTGGTAGATTCTGGACTTGGGCCCAGGAAGTTTAGCTCCAGATCCTGTATTCTTCAGGCCTACTTCATAGTGGAGAAAACTAATGGTGAGTGAAGTTATTTGCCTAGCATCACAAAGCGTGTTAAATGGCAACGCCAAGAGCTATACACACAGGTCTGTCTGATTTCAAAGGCAAGTTTTCTCTGCCAGATCAAAAAGACAGTAAATATATTGAAGTTGTGTAGGAACTGAGATTCCCCCCTGCCGCCCTTGCTCTATTGAAAACCCCATTGGGTTTATAGAGATCAGGCAAAATAATCCATATCTGGTTTCCCCCAAAGCAGAAAATCAGCTGAAAGAAAAGAGGTACTAGGTATTTAAACCCACCAAAAAAAAAAAAAAATCATGTAGCACTTTGCATCTCCTAAAAGTGTTTAGGTACCGTCTTTCGACTGGATGCTATCTGAGCTCTTGTCCTATTTCCTGAAAGCCCCAGAGGGCAGCAACATGCCCTGGAGGACCTAGCCCAGTTCCTTGTGCAGAATAAGCTGAAATAAATATTAGAGGATGGCCACTGCCCACATAGGTGGGCAGACTGGTACCACATGGAGGTGCCCACTCAGCTGAAATCCTGAGTACCCCCAGACAGGATGACCCAGCAGAGAGGTCTGCCCATCACCTCACTGGGACATCAAGGAGAGCTTCTGTTTATTAGGGGCAGGGCTGAGCCGCTGTGGGCCATGGCGTAGGACAGTCCAGGATGGGGAGGAGTCTGGCTTAGATTATAAGGCAGAAAAGAATTTGGGGGAGAGGAAGGAGTGGATTCTGGGGCAGACACAGAAGGAGAACTCCGTAGAGAGAAACTGCCCAGACAAGACTAGGTTCTAGGAGCCCGGGGCTTTAACTCCTACACACACACACACACACACACACACACACCCCACACCACACCACACACACACACCACACACACACACACACACACACACACACACAGCAGCTACAGGACCTCTGGCCTTTCCTTCCCCCCTCTGTCTCCTCAGCAACCTTACACATTTGGTACCCCACCCACTGTCATAAACAGGCCGCAATGAGGCAGCTTTACCCTCCTATCCCCAGCCCTGGCCCCCAAGCAAAGCCAAATAGGGTTCTGTGCCCCAGCACGATCCCCAGAAGCTCCAAGGTCGATCTCAGGCTGGCTTCGGGCTCTGATCGCGTCCGCACTGCGGGCCGCCCTGCAGCGCCCAGCTCCGCCGGCCACCCGAGCTCCCACCCGCACTGCGGGCCGCCTTGCAGCGCCCAGCTCCGCCGGCCACCGGAGCTCCGATCCGCACTGCGGGCCGCCCCCGCGCAGCTTCCCAGCCCCGGCTCCGCGCTGCCGCTTGCAGCTTACATAACCCCGCGCACGCATGCCGCGAATTCATCCTCTCCATCATCGGAACTCCCAGGGAGAGGGGGAAAGGTTGTCGGATAGTCGTGACTTGAAACAACAGGGCCAGCGCAGCAAACGCCCTGGGACGGGTCAGAAAGCCCAACCGGATCAGGGACAGTGAACTGTTCTTCAGGAAATAGGGACCCTCGGGAAGGAGGCCACTGACTCAGTGTTTTGACCCCTCTGCTAGTGCCAACCTCACTAACTCACTAACCCGCTGCGACAGCCACCAGCCGGGGAAAGCCGGCCAAAATCATCCAACCTACTTTGCTGAGCCAAGTGAAGGACAAACTGGTTGGTGCTGAATCTTCTCAGTTACCTCACTTCATAAACTAACTGACCTTGGATGTAATTGCTTCCCGCCTGGCTTGTCTAGAGTGTTCCACCCCAAAACATAAAGAATTTGCCCTGGGGCAATGGACAGGTCCCAACTTCCTGCTGGCCAGAGTGTAATGGGCACCGGCATCTCCTCTTACCTGCGAGCAGCCAGCCCGCCACTCTCTTCCTCTGCTAAGAGCCTCTCAAGTCTCCCTCCAGGAAGCCCAGGTCCTAAATGAATCTGCCCTTCCCCTTCATGGGGACTCTTCTGGTCCTACAGAGCCAAGGCCATCCAGCCCAGCTCACCCATCAGTCTGCCTTTGTTAGGTACAATGGGGCCACAGAATGTCTTTGCAGTGAGGATAAAGCACTATATGGGGTCTGGGGCGACACCCCCAGAGGCGGGAAGAAGGAACTCCTCAGCCAGGGGACCAGGCCTGAGCTGGGAGAGCCCGGAAAGCCTCAGCGTGGCCCTCCGCCTCCAGCTAACTTGTGAGACTGTGATCAAGCCCCCAGTTCCAGAAGGATCAGATTTTCAAAACCCACTTGTCAGTGTAGGAATAAAAGAGGTATGAATTCAGGAAGGGGAGCTGCTGCAGAAAATCAGGCCCAGTGTGGGGTGACCAACCACCCCAGTTTACGCTGGATGCCGGGAAGGACCTGGGACTTTCAACCAGAAAGTCCTGTGCAGACTGGGACAAGTTGGTCACCACCCAGGCAGGGGTGGAAGCAGGTGGGGGTGGGGTTGTTGGTGAAGCCAATATTTTTGCTTGGTAACTCGAGCTCTGGACTAAAAAGTTTACTTCCAAAGTGTACAAGAGGGTATTTGCTCCCTGAGGAGTGGTCAAGAAGAGGACAATTGCTTGTGAACATTTAGAAACTTGATAAACAGAACTCACTGGGAAAGGTAAACAGGGCAGCATTCTGGGAATAGGTGTCAAGAAATCTAATGAGCTAATAACGTTCAGGACATTTAATCTTCAGCTATGCCTTGTTGGTGCCAGTTGGAGAGGCATGAGTCAGGAAAAAGGATGCCAGGATGGCAACCCCACACCCCGGCTGTCCCCATATCCCACCTGAAACTGAGAAGAGTAACAGCTGTCTTCTGCCTGGCACTGACTCGCCCTAGACTTGGGTCCCTCAGAAGCAGTCGGCTGCAACATAATGCAAAGAGCCCTACCCTAAGGTCAAGACACCAGAGCTCTAGTTTCATCTTGGTCCCCTCTGACAGTAAGACCTTAGACAAGCACTAACCTTCCCTAAGCTATAAAATGTGTAAAACAGTTCCCACCCCTCTTCCTCCCTCCACCATGATCAGAATTAAAGAGAATGGGCTTCTGATGGCTCTTATAGTCTTAGACCCTGAATTAGACTTCCTTAGATCCAGGAAGTCTCAAATCCTAGTTTCCCAGGCAAAGTCACTTTTTTGTCTCAGCTTTAACCATCCTTAGATCCACTCTAGATAAATATTTGATATTTTGAGCAGCATTGTCTTCTCTGATAGAGCACCTTGAACTCTGAAATTACATCTCTTCCCGGGCCTGCTTTGACTGCATTCACACACCCTTAGCAATCAGTCAGTGAGATGCTCAGACACCTAGATAAGAGGTGAGATGGAATCAGTCTTAATGACAGGCTAAAAGCTACAGCAACAACTCAAAGGGGGAGTGTCTGTAGCACCTGTAGTGAGTCAGCACTTGAACCTGGAGCAGGGGGAGCTTAGGCACCAGTGCTGTCTCTGCATCTCACTAGGTGAGTTCTGTAAACTCCAGCTCTTTCATCACTATAGCTGGGTGGGGGCAGGTGAGGTGAATGCAGGGAATTGTAAATACTCAGCTCACTTTGGTGGTTATGAGGCTTGAATGAGACACAGCAATCCTTTATAAACTATAAAATGCAATAACATCTGTCTCAGTGGTTTGGTGTTGCTAGTTGCTATAATAGAACAGGTGAGGCTGGGTAATTTTTAAAGAAAAGAGGTTTGTTTAGCTCCCAGTTCTGTAGGCTGGGAAGGACAAGAAGCAGGGCGCCAGCCTCTGCTGGTCTTCTGGTGAGAGCTTTTGAGCTGGTTATAAGGTGACAGGAAAGGTCAAGGGGGAGGCAGACACCTTAAAGAGACCAAGCCTGGGGCTTCCTGGCTTTCTAACAACCCCTCCTCTCTCAGAAATATTCTTGTGAAAACAAACCCAGTCTCCTGAGAGTGAGAACTCACTCACTTACCATGAGAACACCACCAAGCCGAAATTGTATACCATTTTTTGGTGTATAATTCAGTAGTATTAATCACAGTCATCATATTATGCAACCATTACCACTATCTTTTTCCATAACCTTTTATCACTCCCAGCAGAAACTCTGTGCCTATGAAGCAATAGTTCCCCATTCTCTCTCCCCCTAAGCCCCTGGTAACCTCCAGTCTACTTTCTGTCTCCATGAATTTGCCTGTTCTTGGTATTGCATATAAGTGGAATTATGCAATATTTGTCCTATTGCATCTGGCCTATTTCACTCAGTATAAGGTTTTCGAGGATTATCCATGTTTGTAGCCTGAATCAGAACTTCATTCTTTTTTACAGCTGAATAATATTCCATGGTATGCACGTGTGTGTACCACATTTTGTTTGTCTATTCATCTGTTGTTGGATACTTGAGTTGTTTCTATCTTTTGGCTATTGTGTGGCAATAAGTATTGCCAAGTGAGCATCTGCGTGAGTTCTTGTTTTCAATTCTTTTTCAGAACAGAGTTCCTTGATCCTGCTCCTATTCTGTGTGCAGCCTGTTGATACCCACCACACTGTTTTCCATGGTGGGTATCATGTTGCATTCCCACCAGCGAAATACAGACATTCTAGTTTGTCCATATTTTCACCAACGCTTGTTGTGTTCTGTTTTGGTTTGGTTTTTTATGGCCATTTCAGTAGCTGGGAAGTATATGGATCTTTAGGGCACATTACAATGTAATATAATCCTCGGACAAATGCCATCAGTCAATATGTATGTGAATTAAGTCCGCGTAGCAACCGTACATGGATTGCTTCATTTGCAAAATGTTTCTTGACTAAGGCACGATGCACATATATGTAGTTCAGGTGTAAAATGAGACAGCTGGGTATGAAGATGGATGTGAACTTAAATAGGAGAAGTTTTTGGTCCAAGCGTTTGAGCAGCAGAAAGCCCATTTGCTAAGTGGTTATGGATGCAAAGCAAGACTTCTGGGATCTATTGCTTGAGCTAATACCTGTCCTTTGCTCAAGGTTGCTAGCGCACAAAGGTTATATCACAGTCTTTATTTATCTGACCAGTAACTTAGGAAATTATGATGTATTACCTTAATTTCTGGCTGTTGTGCACTTGATAAGATGTACGAGATATATACAATACCGTGATGAAATCCTGCTTCTAGAAACTGCCCTGAGTTCACTGATCTCTCTCTCTCCCTGGGCTGTCTAAATTAGGTTTTTTAATTTAGGTGACGGAGGTTGTATTCATTGTAACGTGAGATGCTTGTCACAGAGACCTATCGCCTTTCTTTTTCAGTTTCTTGCTGTATGTCCTGGTGTTGTAGCACACCGTCATTTTTCATTTGTCAAGGAAAGGATATGAAGGCTGGCTTGTAGGCTCGCAACTCACTAGCGGCATTCCAGTTTTTATTCTCAGATCATTTACTGGCCAGACGGAGATGCTGAACCAGGCAGAAGATAAAGTCTGAGAAGTTACAGCCTTTTGAAGTCCAAAATGAATTTGAAATATCTCTGAAACTATACTTTACATCAAAGGGAAAGCAGACTGTAATTAAAAGAAAGAAAAAAATAGGCTCTTCTCCCTAGAATTGTTTACTATATAAAGGAGGAACACAAGCATTCGAGGAAATCAGTAAATTGTGAATAATTTCAGAACAGACATCATATCTTCTATGCCCCCAGGACAGAGACTCCTGTCTGTTCTTTTACGTCTGTTCTTTACTCACCTCCCCTGGTGTTTAGCTGCGTTCCCACCCTTCCTTGCAGCTGAGCTTACCTACATAACTAGCTTCTGGACCTTACATGTGTGATGTCTGAATAATAATGTCTTTCAAAAAAATATGCCTTTCTTCCCTTTTCTCATTCCTCCTAGATGGAATGTGGGTGCAAACTTGAAGAAGGAAAATGGGAAGAACCTGGGTTCCGTGGATCTCATACTAGCCTTGGGCTGGTTAGTATGGAACCTGTGGAAGGATCAGAGAAGATTTGGACAGAATTCCTTTTAATAGAGTGAAAGAAACCCACATGCACACATGCACACACATAACACATATGTATGTGTTTTTATACATATACAAATGCATGTCCTTTCACTGTACAGTGGAGGTACAAATTGATACGGCATTTCGAAAGCAACTTGCCAGTATGTGTCACAACCTTCTCTTTTATACAACAATTTCAATTTTAGAAATTTTTTCTTAGGAAAGAATGTAGACCAAGAATGCCGTCCAAAGTCTTCATTGCAGCACCAGCTAGAACCTTCTGAACCTAAGGGTTCAGACAATAAGCACGTGTATCAGGAAATGTCAGAGATGGGGGGGGGGTGTTGCATGAGTTAATTTACATGGAGGAAAGAGCTTCTGAGAGGTTAGATGCCAAGGGAGAGAGATAAGGAGATGGCAGGCAATGAGGCATCTGTATTCAGCCCAGGCCCATAGGTCAGTCTGTCCACAAGGGAGAGAGGATAATCCAGGGATCAAATTAGCTGTTTTCTTAAAATGAGACACAGTGGCCTAAAAACTCTAGACATTATTCAGGGTAGAAGCCGGAAAATTAGGCATGGCTCATTCTCCACTTGGAGAAGAATCTTGGTTGGGTTCAACACAGATGGATAGAGGCATGCATTGGCAACCTGCAAAGACTGCAGCTTTGGCAGGATGAGGAGACCTGGCCTGGGGAGACAAGACCAGAGCAGCAAGGTGGGTGCCAGCTGCAGGGCCTGTGGGAAGGTGCTGCCCTCCAGCGGCCGTTGGGACAATCAGCACCAGTTAGAGGCCAGCTGTGGAAGCAGCTCCCAGGGACATCTGAAATGCGGTGTGTGGTTAAGATGCATGCAGATGGGCACACGAGCCAGCGAAATGCATAGCCAGAAGCCAGGAAATAGCCTAAATGTACAATGATAGACAAAATTAAGGTAGGTATGATTGGTCTCGCAACCTGTAATCCTAATATGGGAGATCAGTATCCTCCCTATCCGTTTAAGCTTTCCGCTATACACAGGGGATGAAAGCTGGGAAGCAACATTTCTCAGCTTTCCTTGACACAAGATCCTGTTTGAATATTAGGGGGTAGCACTTCGTGAAGTTTGCAAACCAGAAGAAAAGGGTTAGCCATTGTTCCTGGTAGAAGATGGAGGCAGGCGTTCGATGGGTTCTGCCAGCAGCTCTCCTGTGCTGCCCCTGGCTACACTCAGCCAGCAGTGACGGCATCTCTGCGGTATTTGCATTTCTAGATCTAGGGCCTTCATTACAACCATTCATTACTCCATTCTAACATGAGACATGTGCAAATGTTGTACGTGGGAAAGCCTGCCATTCCCCGTATTACATTCCTTCCTAGTGAAAACAGTGGCTTCTGTTTCCCTAACGTCATAACCAATTGGTTAAGCACCTGAGCTCTGCTACCTCTCAGACTTGGTTCAACCTCAAGATCTGCATTAAATATGGCAAAACCTTGAACAAGTTCCCCATCAATCTTTGCCCAGTTTCTTCATCTGCAGAATGGGTTAATTAATAAAAGTGCCTACCTCATAGGACTGTCCCATGGGTTAAATTATAATATATATATTAGCATCCATAACATTAGATAGCATCTTAAAGGATTATACAACAATTAAGTAGACTATTATTAGGTGGAAAAGGGAATAAAAATTACATATACAGTATATCTCAACTCTCTGAAATACAGGGTGGACATTATTTACTATGTTAAACTATTTTAAATTGCACACGAACTTTATGTCCACCCTATATATACAAATGGAAATACACTAAAGTATTTTCTGCATAGGGTTTACAAATAATTCCATTTTCCCTTTTTTTTGTATTTTTAAAAGTATCTACAATAAATATGTATGTACTACTCTATAAAAATAACAATGTAATGTTATTAAAATGGCCTACAGGGAAGTCCCTTAAATATACGTTTAAACCACAGTATCACTCACAAATGCAATGCCCCATGCAAAGAAACACTCAAGTAATACTGTCTCCTCAGGGTCTAACATTCATCATCTTTTTTTAGTTCTTTTCCTACCAGCCCAAGAGAAAGGACACATTGTGATAACTCCGGATCTGGGAACAGTAAACCCAGTCCAGAAAATTTACAAAAGGTGGATACTTTTTCTTCCATTTTTGAGATACTTTGCTAAGAAGAATATGTTCCAGCTCCACCCATGTAAACATGAAGGAAATAAAGTCTCCATCTTTCTTTACGGCTGCCTAGTATTTCATGGTGTACAAATACCACAATTTATTGATCCATTCGTGGGTTGATGGGCACTTGGGGGAGGCATC